>PVJD01012800.1:0-37630 GCA_004026545.1 Mormoops blainvillei | reverse complement strand
AGCTTTAAACCTACCTAAGGCATTACATGCAGGGAGCCAATATTTCTTGAGTTCATACTATCTTTCTGACATTATTCTAAGTGCTTGAGACATGTTGACTCACTCACTTGAGGTCATTTTTTTTATTTTTCCCTTTTTACAGTAAGGAAACTGAGGCACAGGGAGGTTAAGTAATTTCCTCAATGTTGGTCCCAACTTTACATGCTTGATTCTGTATGTTAGGAAACTGAAATGCTGAGAAATAGTACAGTATGGAAAAGTGTTTAGTTTGTTCACTCAGCTAACTAGCAGGGATTCCCTCCTTCCTATAGGTGCACACTGAGCCATTACATCCTTTCCTGTGGGAACGGGTTACAGCCCCTTTCTATAGATGAAGCCTTCATGCAAGGGGTTAAGGGAGAGACTTTCCAGGCTCTTGCCTCCTGTTGATTTGAAAGCCTGACAGTTGGGATACCAGAACCTCAGATGGAGTCACAGGAGATGCTGAGCTATTTCTCATATTTCAAAAAGACTAATAGAAATTGTTTATTTAGGGACCATAAAACAATATGGCTAATGAGTGCATAAAAGCTATTTTTTTGCACTTGTCAACCTTAAACATATCATGTTAATGTAATAATTTAGTTATTTCGTGTGGGTCAGACACTTTTCATGGCAATTACGCATTTTAAATCTAAAAAATGGGTAATCATCTGTTACATAGAGTTTAGATAAATCCTTCAAAACACAGAATCTGGTGCCCGGAGTGGAAGCAAATTAGAAATGGACACTGAGGATGAAAAGCTTAGCACCTAATGGTGTCTAGAACGTAAGAAAGAAGTGTTGCTAACAGGCAACAGGTGCAATATACCTGAATGGACGTAACACTCCTGTTCTGCAGGAAGGCAGTGCTTCGCAGCTGTGTGTCTTCCTTACCTACTGCCTTCGTAGCCTGCTCTTACTGCAGACGGCTGCGACTGTGTTCCTGCTCAGGTCTCAGGGACCTTTACCAATAGAATTTGCAAAATATCGTTAGAATGGTGAATTGTCTGCTGCCCCTATTCCTACCACCAGACGATGCACATGAAGGGCAAATAATAATGCCATTTCCTATCATCCGCTCTTTGCATTTTCCAAGTCCCTGGTTCATGAGAAGGAACTATTGAGCTTTAACTACAGAGTAGGTCGATTAATGATAAACTACAGAACCAATTGAATATTTTTTTTAAATTTAATTTTTTAAAAAGCTTGTGCATTGTATGGATCAAGAATCAAAACAATGAAATGCGGTATACTCTGGGAAGCCTCCCTCCCCCACCATGCCCTCCTAGTATATGTTTTACACCTGTCTTTCCACGTACAGGACATCATTTTCATTTGTTTCCTGAATATTGTGTATTTATGCATATATAAGTATTGAATAAATGCACACAGCATTTTTTCCCTCTATAACACAGAAATGACATACATATTTTTAGGTCCATCTCCATTGATGTATAATATCTATGTCATAGAAAATTTTCACAGCAGGATATAGGGAGCATCCTCATTTTTAATGGCTATTATCATATACCATTGTGTATATGTGTGTGTGTATGTATATGTGTGTGTATATATATAATGTGTATATATATCCGTATATAGGATGTATATACAGACATCATACATGCTTTTTGATGGCCACTTGGGTTGTTTCTAATCACTTGCTATTACAAACAGTACTTCAGTGACTATCATGACAGTACATCATTATGCAGGTATGCAAGCTCTCTAGAAAAATTCCCAAAAGTGAGACTTTGGGTCAAAGGTAATGCATTTGAAATTTTGATAATGTCACCAAATTGGTCCTTAGAGGCAACAGGCACACCAGCAGTCAACGAAAATGACTGATTTCATATGGTCTCCTCAAAAGAGAGTGTCAGAAAACATTTTTACCTATCTGACTAGTCAAAATCTGGAAATAATAAAGTATATTTTTAATTTACATTTCTCCTATTTGGAAAGACGCTCAACTTTTCTCATGGTATTTGAAGGCCATTTTATTTATTTTTCTATTAAATGTCTATTAATGTTCTTTACTAATTTTTCTGTTGGGTTGCTAATAATCACCTTCTTGAATTCTTATTGACTCTTTCCATATTAGTGAGATTATCCATTGTTTTGTCTGTGTCATAAATTGAAAATATTTTCCCAGGTTGTTACTTGTTTTCAACTTAGCTTACGGGTTTTAATTTTTTTTTCATGCAGAAATTATTGTTCTTTAATGTAACTGAATTGATCAGACTTTAATTTAAAACTTTCTGTGTTTTGAATCATAATTAGAAAGGCCTTTCCCTACTCCAAGGAAGTCACTTACATTTTCTTTTGGTATTTTTAAAAAAACTTTTCATTATGAAAAAATTTAAGCATATACACATTAGAGAAAATAGTACAATTAACCCCAGCTACCCATCGTTCAGCTTTAATAATTACAGATAAGTTGCCAGTTATGTTTTACCTATTCTTCCATCCATTCTGAGAATATGTAAAGCAAACCCAGACATCATAGTATTTCTTTATAAGTACATCAGTATATAGCAGTAATATGTAGGGACTGTTTAGAACATAACCTCTATATTGTTATTACATCAAGAATTCCTTAAGATTACCTAATGCCATCCTGTGTCCATATTTTTTTTCCCCTGGGGCTTTTATGGCTTTGTTTTTTGTGTGTACAGTATGAGGTATGAGTCCGACCTTATTTTTTTCCTGGCTACCCAGTTGTCCCAACTTAACTTTTTAAAGTATATTCTTACCTTACTCGTTCGAGACACCACTTTTATCATATAACAAGTTGCCATGCGCATTTGAGTATTTCTGTACTTTCTATTCTGTTCCATTTGTTTGTCTATTCATGTGCTAATATTATACTGTTTTAGTTATGGAGTATTAGGGAATGCTTTAATGTCTATCAGGACTAGGCATTCCCCAAATGGGATAGAGAGTCATCCACTCCAACTCATGCTATGTGAAAATGGCAGAAAATTAGAGTTTCTCATCCAGCCTCCTTAGGTCAGAGATAGGCCTGGTGATTTAGAAATCAACAAGGAATGGGAGCTGAGAATGTGAAAGTGAAAATGCCAGGTTTTTCCTAAGGAAAGTAACATAATAACACGCACTATAGGAAAGTAAATAGTAATAACGCAAAAGCCTGAAACCTGGGGCAGGTCCTAATCTAGGAGGTAGGGGGCAGGAAAGGAAAAAGGAAAGGGAAAAGGACATGGTTGCGGCGGGTAAAATTTGCTTTTCCTTGGGAAATAGCCAGTCCTAGCTCTGCTTGGCAAAGCGAGAGAGGCTGACGATAGAGAAGGTTGTGGTATTTGCTGTATGCTTGCCATGGGAATCCACCGAGACAGGAGGTGGAAGGTGTGAAGTGTGTCGAGGAGGCTGTGCGTCATTCTGCTCTGGGCAGTCCGCAGGCCCGGACAGGCAGTAACCACGAACTCCGAGGCTGCCTGTGCGCCTGCGTGTGTCCGTGACAATGTGAGAGTGAGCCTCGCCGTGCGTTTCCCAGGAAGATGGATGAATATGTATTATTCTCAGCCCTCTTTCCAGAAGACAGTACTAAATCTGCCTAACAAGATATCTTTACTGGAAAAAAGTCTGGGAAAGATGACTTCTACCATGAATTATTGTGGGAAAGACATCTAAAGTATTTAGCGGGGCAAATCATACCCTTTTCCCTTTGAAATGCACATATGAACTGGACTCTGTCGACACCTTCGGCACAGCCCAGAGAATGATAAGGTGGTCAGAGCATGGGAGAAAGGCCTGGATTCCGGAGTGTGTGGAGAAGCTGTACCCAGATGACTGCATTATGACCTCATTCCCCGGCAGATACCCTTAGTAACCTTTGGCACAGCCTATAACCTCTTCGTTCCCAATTTCCTCCTGACAACCTACAGTGAGCACCCTGCACTTACCTCACAGGGATGTGGGGGAGATTAATTAGTTTCAGATGGGAAAGTTCTTTGAAGATGAGTCATGTGATGTATTGCGAGTGATCATTGGAGGCTGCACAGCCATGACTGTGGTAACTGCCTGCTGCCCAAATCCAGGTAGGTACGAAAGGGTAAATGGAAATTGTTCCACGTCAGAGTCAGGGGAATGGACTTTGCAGGCTAAATGAATGGATGAAGTCAAACCTATGTGAGCATTTATCCAGTGATTACTTACCGAGTGTCTGTGCTGTGCAAATGGTAGCGAGGATCGACGTGCCGTTAAAGTGCAGGCACTCCTGCCTGCTGAAGTGGAAGGTGATAGCCCAGAATTGTGACTCTGTGGGTCAGAAGTGATCTTTGCCATCAGAGGTGTAAGCTGGGTGGCAGGTACATTGAGCTCCACACCCTGGCTTACACTGAATAATAAGTAGGGTCATGGGTGCTACCTTAGTCCCTTGCTTTCCGGAAGCCATGCTTACCAAATCCCTAAGCTAGTCTTCCCTTTCTTAGGTACTTTCAGTGAAGAAAAATATTGTGCCCTTCAACAAAAAGCAATAGAAAGGAGAAGAATCCCTCTTTTAACCTCTTTGACTTTTGTTGCAAGCCAGAGCTTTAAAAAGTACGTTCAAGGTGTGCTTTACTTTAAGCACAAGGTAAAAGGGACTACTTTAGGCATTATCACAGAACACTTTCTCTGCCAATAAGGAATTTTATGGTCTGGAAATTGGTACAGAATATGGATGAGATCTCAGTGTGCATTTCAAGCCGAACTTTTTTTTCCCCCCTTTCAGATGTCCTTGAGTGAGGGTAGCAGAGAATTGGAAGGGGAGGAGGAGGAAGGAAAATTGATTAAGAAAGATGGATCCAAGTAACCTTAGAAGGAGAAGTAAAGGGCTTCTCCGGGCAAAGGAGGCTATGAAGAACATTATCCCAACAGGAAGGTTTGGGCCTGGTGAAGATGAGAGGTAACCAGAGAGTACACAGAGGGCAGTTCAGAAGCGTCATATAAAAATCTTGTGTTGTTTCATGAAATACAAGATTTTAGGAAGGAGGTTATAGGGCAAAATGCCATTGCATTAATATGGGTTTCCAGATCAATGATATTCCATGTTAATGGTTAATAATATTAATTCATTTTTCAGTGAATTTTTATAAGGAAATAAACTTCGATCTCTGTGCAGATATTTATAGATGCCGTCACGCAGCAAGAGACACAGCCTCGGCTATACTGAAGCTTCAGTGCTACGTCCGTGACCATATTGTTCTTTTATTGAAGTTCAAGAACCTCCTCTCTCTCTCTCTCTCTCTCTCTCTCTCTCTCTCTCTCTCTCTCCCTCCCCCTCCCTCCCTTCTTCTCTCTCCTCGTTTAATGATGTTCTTCAGTGATAGAAGCAGAAAAAGCTGAATTTTGGTGGGCTAGTGATACATTCATTTGCTTATAAAATATTCTTTAGCTAGATTTATCTTCTGGTTAATATAGTCATTTTGTTTCTAAAGCTTTCACTCTTCCCCCTATTGGTTTGAGGTATAAATCCAATTGTTGGTTTCCTGTCAACCTAGAAGTGACACTCACTCGTACACTTTCCTAGTAAAGACGCACTGCTTGTTGACGAGAGCTGTTCCTGTAATAGGCAATAGCTTGCTGTAACAACACGGCATGGCGCTTTGGTCCAGAGTGGCTCTTTTCCCAGGAGCCCTTTCTCAGACTGGATCCAAGGCTCAGTCAGGGTCCTGGCAGGGAGCAGATGGCATATCCAGACTGGTGCTATTTGAGAGAGTTAGTAAAGGGCTGTCTACAGTGATGTGGGCTAGATTCAGGGACACTGATAAGGTAGGAACAGACTCCAGAGTTAGCAACGGGAAGGACTCATTTCTGTCCTGCAGGCCTAAAGGTCCAGGGGAGAAAATGACCACCAGAACACAGGAGAAGGTAGCTGTGGAGCTGAGGGAACGATGGCAGTCAGAGGGACAAACACCCCAGCTTGCTCTCTTCCCGTCCTCTGGTCTGTCAGTTCCTGCCATTGGCCGAATGAAACGGGAAACCAGTGGCTTCCCAGGGCACAGAGCATGGGGGGGAGGGATGGAGAGAAAATCTTGAGGGCCAAAAGGTAAAAGCCTTGTAGGGTTCACTTCCCATTAGCCTTACCAGGAGAGTTTGGGAAGATCGTAAGGTTGTAGCATATTTAAGGCCCAACATAGCGTGCGTTGAACAACACGTGAAAGTGTTAGACCTTCATTGGGCAAACCTTAAGTTGCTGAAAGCTGAGTTTTCACAATCTCCATTTAGTTAACCTAGAGTCTAAATGAACAATCAAAATGGAAATTCTGTTGGTAGAAAAGATGGAAAAACTTTTCCTAAATTTATTCTTTATTGGTAATGCCTGCAAATGTGGGAGGCCTTTAAACACATTCAGCTTGGCCCTGGCCGGGCAGCTCAGTTGGTTAGAGCATAGTCCTAATATGCCAAGGTTGTGGGTTTGGTCTCTGGTCAGGGCACATACAAGAAGCAACCAGTGAATGCCTGAATGAGTGGAACAGCAAGTCAATCTCCCTGTCTCCATCTCTCTCAGCCTCTCTCTCTCTCTCATCAATAAATATTTAAAAATTAAAAAAAAAAAAAAGACTTTCAGATTACCACCAAGCAAGGACTGAAACTTGCTGTGCCCAACCCAGTGCTAAGCAAGGAAGGGAAGGCTTATGTCCTCAAACAAACCCTAAATTTTTTTCAGGGTAGAGACTAACCCATGGGCTGGAGTAGACACAGAAAGTTTTAGTGAATGAGAAATATTGGAACTGAGCCTTCAAAGAAGCGTGGGAAATGCGAGGCAATGACTCACACGGGAGCACAGAGCCTTGCTTTTTAAAGCCAACTTTATAACAACAACTGCATACTATTTATGACTATAGACAAAGAATATAGATTTATCAGAAAGCAGATAAAAGGCAATGCTTTAATGAGGCCTAAATACTGTTCTCGTGTATATTCTAGAGTAGTTTTCCTAAAATTGGTCTTCAGAGGAATTTTATATCCTTCTCTCATATATACTCGGATAATCATAAAATTTGAGAGCTGAAGATAGGTATATTGAATTTCAGCCTTAAATCTAGGGAAACTGAGTCTCAGAGTAATAAAGGGATTGGCTAGAGGTAGTAGATCTAAAAAGTGACAGAGTCAGAATTCACACCCCAGCTTGGGTGTCTACAAAGGCCATTCTTCCCCTCTTGTATCAGGCAGCATTTACACTCAACTTTAACTTTGAGAGACTGTGAACCATTGCTTAAGTGTCGTTTTTCATGTTGCAATTAAAACACATAATTTTTTAGTTTCCCCTGGGAATATGAAATTATGCACATACATCTCTCTGTATATGTACATTTCCTTCTGCTCCAAGTGGTAATAGTGACAATTTATACTGCAAGTGACACTCTGTAACCTTGTTATTGCAGAATGCAGAATTATTTTTGTTGGGATGGCTTTAATAAGCTTGTCAGATTCCAGAGAGTTCTTTGAATAATCTCTTCTGGATTTTGTAACTATGCAGGAGTCTGCACACTATGCTTTTGCCATAGCATGCAGTTTATTGTTGGTTTTTAAGTGCCCTCCTCTTTCAGAACGATATCCACGAACTTGTTCTCTATTATGTACTACATTTTTAGATTCAGAATGAAGAATAAAGTTGAACCAGTCAAGGCTCTGTAAACTATGGTCAGTGATATAAAACCCTAGGACAGAAGAAAGACGACAGGATAAATGCATGGTAACAATTTTGCATCTTTAAGCTCTCCCAAATCGAAGAAAACCATGCGTGTGCTAAAAGCGGATGTCATGATTGATAATACAATCTCTTAAACAGAGTTCTAGGGACAAATCACAGCCTGGCACATAGTGCTTAAGCAATTCATTCAATAAAATATATGTGTGTGTATATGCAGATACACAAATATATATATGTGTATGGACATACCTGTATATCCATACACATACACATACACATATCCAGATGAACATATTGCTTAAGATTTCTGCATTGGTACAGACAGCCTGTCATGTTAGAATATATACAGGGAGCCGTGGCTGCTGTGGCTCAGTGGATTGAGGGCCAGCCTGCAAACTGAAAAGTCGCCGGTTTGATTCCCAGTCTGGGCACATGTTTGGGTTATGGGCCAGGTCCCCAGTTGAGGGCATGCAAGAGACAGCTGACAGATGGATGTTTCTTTCCCTCTCTTTCTCCCTCCCTTTCCCTCTTTCTAAAAGTAAATAAATAAAGTCTTTTTAAATATACACACAGAGAGAAATACACACCTGTATACCCACTTTGTTTTTATGCTCATTGTTCTATGTTTGTTGAGACTCAGTGAAGTCAAAAGTGCTAGCTATTACCTGTATACCTAGTGACTCTGAAAGCTAAATGTTCTCATTTGCGTTCTATGTGCTGTGTACTAGAGGATTCGTGCTGGGATGATACACTCCTCCACTCAACAAATATTCAAATAATGGGTTCTTAGCCAGCTGTTGGACATTTCAGCCTAGATTTCTATTATGAGAGCTTTGACTGGTTATTAAAAGAAATGAGTTCAGTAAAGCAGGCGAGGATGTGGGACATAAAAATGCTGTCTTCTGTGCCCAGCCTCTGTTGCCATTCAGCTTAAAACCGGGCAGCACCAAATACCTGTGTGCCTGCCGCTCCCCTGCAGAACTTCTGTCCAGTTATTACATCTTCCTCTCAAATTTAAAAACACTCCTCTGCTGCCTTGGCTGGTGTGGCTCAGTGGATTGAGTGCCGGCTTGCGAACCAAAGGGTCACCGGTTTGATTCCCCGTCAGGGCACATGCCTGGGTTGCAGGCCAGGCCCCCAGTGGGGGGCACATGAGAGGCAACCACACGTTGATGTTTCTCTCCCTCTTTCTCTCCTTTCCCCTCTCTCTTTAAATAAATAAATAAATACATACATACATAAATAAATACACCCCCCTCCCATGGAGAAGGTAGTAACCTCTCTCATTTGCCTGCCTGACAGCAGAAATATCTCCATTAAATTAATTTTTAGAATTACATTACTTTTTACAATTCTGCTGTTGGCTTTTTTAAAGAAGTGGCCAGATGAAGGACGCACCTGGAGCTCTTCCAAACGGCTTTCAGGTATTGTCCCTGAGCTCTTCGGTGCTCTCTGGGTGCCAACACACAAGGCCCATTAACTTGAGGATTCAGTGAAGAAAGAGTTTACTCTTATTAAATAATGAGAATGTGTGTCCTGTGTGTGCCTCCCTTGGCTGCTAGGAAGCACAGTGTGAGGGATACCCCAAGCAGAGGAACGCCATTCACAGCAGGGGCTGGGCACTTCATTCTGCTCTTACCCAGTGTGCTTTTCACCCCACATTTTGAGCGCCTTAATGCATAAATGACTGGACATCAGCCTCCTAAAAATCACTTATGGAGCAAACTGGGTAAAAATTATTCCAGGTATCTGAAGGATACTCTCAAATTATATCCATTGATATATATTTATCATATTCCTACCATTTGTCCCAGGGGTTCAATAAAACTTCCCAAGCCAATCTTGATTCTTTTTAAGAGGAATCCAGTTTTTCTTTTTAAAAAAAGCGTCCAGTTTCCAATTCCTAAACACCTAAGCTTTCTACTCTTGTCCATGTAGAACTCTCACCATGTTAGTCCCTCGGTGTTATGAAAGCCTTCTCAAAGATGTTAAATCATATCTCTGACAAAAATATAGCTGGAAAGATATTACTTTGGAAGTGTCTTTTAGCTTTTTCTTAAATTTGAATCACATTTTAAAATATGTCTTTAAAATTGATTAGACTATTTCTCCACACAAATTATACACTTATGGGCACTGTATTAATTTATGACTGGATTAAAAATCAATTTGCATAATGGAATTATTTTAATATTAGCACTATTTTAGACATTATCTTTTATCAGGTTGCACATAGGAAAAATATCTATCTTTAGAACTGCAAATTGTACAGCTGTATGTTTAGAAATTAGATATTCATTTCTGTGAGGTTTCGATCCTATGGTTGGTAAATTTTTTGAAGTTTATATTCTTTAAAACAATATAGCAGGAATCTGAAATATTATGGGAATACTGTATTACATCTATGACTTTTTATGGCATAGCTGGAATACTTAATTAATATCCTTTCATAAAAGTTATAGAATATTACTAGTGAGAAGAACCTTGGCAGTCACCCATTCCTCCTTCCCCCTTGGTTGCAACAGAGAGAACATCTGAATCCTCTTAAGACATAAGTGCATAGAATTCAGCACTGTTTACCAGCTTTTGGCCAGCTTGTATGATCGTAGTTGGACAGTTATATCCCTTGATCTGATCTTTATCCTCCTGCTGCTGATGCATTCAGAAGCAGGCGCTTAACATTTCTCGAATGCCATCTAAGTCAAATGTGCTTTGCGTATGTAGTTGCACTCAATCCATGGAACAACTTAGAAAATTTACTTACATGGCTCTACATCTCACGTTTCTTATTGGCAAATGGAGACAGTACTTCTTAACTTTGTTATCACCTGACTAGTAAATGTAGAACCAGAATTTTGTTCTGGGCCTGTTGTTTTTCCTCCCCTTGAAGATGATTGTATTGACCAGTGGCTCACGTTGAGTTTTTGGCTCCAATAATGGATGAGAGCACAGGCACTGAGTTTCTGTTATACACCATTGTATGCAAAATGCTTAGCGTGGTACCTGGTATAAATGCATGGCATACTCATACTGCTTGCCAGGTTTGGATAAGCTCTAAGGAGGAATTGCATCTTGCTTTTATTTTCCCTGTTGAATTTCATTATGCAAATACATGGTCCTCTGGAGATTTTGTATTTTCAGATGAAAATGATGGATTGAGCATAAGCCAAATTTTTCTGGTATTTTTCTTCAGGCACATAGAAATGCTAGATTAAATATTTTTAAAATTAAAGAAATTCATATTTAAACTTAGAGGGGGAAAGAATTCTTCATGTGCCAGAAATAGAGAACCTATCAGAGGAAGTAGAAGCTGAAACCTTAGGATGTGGGCTTTCACCGCCCAGGCAACTGAGGTTAGCAACTGAGACCTCAGCTCCCCGCAAGTAAGGGAGCTAGGACAGTCCCGGCATAAGTCTTGTGAACACACTTCCTAAATTTAATGGGAACCAGAGTATCTCCATTGGCCAACCTCTCCTAACAGCCAGAAACAAGAAGACCCATTTTTCTTTCTGGTGGATGGTAAAGCTTTCTGGTAAATCTTTCCTCTTGAGAGGAGTGTTTTCATCTACTCCAGCCTTTCTTAGTGAAATCTCAGCACCCGTTTTAAATTTCCTCTTTGCCTTCTATTCTCTTTACAACGAAGGCCAGGCCTATTAAAGTTTGTCATTAAAGTGTCTTACCGCAGGATGAGTGATGCTTACAGGAAGGTGTGAATGAGAGAGTTGATAGGCGTTTTGGACTTAGTAGAGCTGCTTCCTTTAAATTATATATTTTATTTGTTTTATTGGCTGTTGAAGTTGGCCTACTGACTCATTTTTAGCAGCGTGCAAGAAATGCCACTGTTTACTACCTCTGTTTGGTCTCTTTCAACTCTCCTGAATCCATAATTTCTTTGTTATCTTAGACATCTTCCCAGCTCCTTACTGTGCATAACCTTTCTACCCAATACTTGGTAAGAAAGGTACTCCTATAGGTTGTAGCTAATGATGTTGGTTCTGCCCAAAAAGTTATTATCAAATTCCATGTATGTATAATGATAATTGTGATTAATAAAAGTCAAATTCATGGAGTGAAGAAAAAAAAAAAGATGTAGGTCATTTTCCTGCCCCGAAAGAAATTATGATGTCAAGGGTGCACCGTTTCCCAAGGCCCTGGCAACTTTCCACATTTTCCATGGAAGGGTAAAATGCCACGTATAGGATGAGATGATCGCCATGGCTCTGACCTGGGGAGTAGTTATGTTTCTAGTCCAAACACCATATAGGCCTTTTACTCCAGGCAGTAGGGGGCCAAAGTCCCAGCTAGGGCCTAAATTTACAAATCTGGCTACTCACCATTCCCTGGAGTGGCTGAGAGTTGCCTACCCCTAGTGTATCCCTACCAGTGTGCCTTGCAGAAGCCCCTTCCCTCTCTTGGCAAAAAGGCACACTGCCTTCCAGGACAAGAATTAATGCACTTTCCAAAGAGGACTCATAAACTAAGTGGAAGACCAGGCCTACTCCCTGGGAAGGGCAGTAATGAGCCCTGTCTGGGGAGGAGTGGCTTGCGTTTGAGGAGTGTGAACCAGATACCTCATGTATATATATATTGCAGAACTTGCTTAATGTCAAAATACGAAAACTTCTAAGTTACGGGAAGCTGAATTACACTGACAGTATTCTGAAACAGCAAGCTGCAGTTCTTAACCATTATGTGGATTTCAGGTTCGTTTGAGATACTTAGCCTGGGAGAAAAATATGTATAGATACAAAAGGTTGCAAATAACCTCGTGGAGCTCATAGGTCACCCCTGCCCTGTATGAAGATCTCTGCTTTCTGTCATGGTCCAGGACAAAGGCCGGAATGCTTTAGTTTACCTTTCCTTGGGTTAACGTTTTTTTTTTTTCCTTCTGAAGCAAAATACAAGCTGGATTGTAACCTTGTTCTGCAACACGGAGTGCAGGGAGAGCCAGCTCAGCAGTCTCAGCAGATCATTTTTAATTCAGTCTTCGCGAAGTGATTCTAAATGTAAAACAGCATTGAAATACTATAGCTGGTCATTTGCTTTTTCATGACCCTAATGTCTTTTGGTTGCAAAAATAAAACAGTCATGTTAATACAAACTTATATGCTGAAGAAGGGATAGAGATAGATTTAGGTGCTTGGATGGGCGGGGGGAAGCAGGAGATGGTAACAGACTATAAAGTAGGCTCTGGAAAATGAGACATTTTTATTTAGGGCTTTCCTTATTGGGCAGGTAAAACCTTTGCAGTTTTAGAGAATTTTGATAGAATAAGGCTGTGCTGCTTTAGTTAAAAGTGGAAATAAAGATCCATCTAGTCTGTACCGTCCTTTGGTTTCCTGTTCGCTCGTTTTCGAGTGTAGTGGGCCAGAGCGAACTATGTGGAAATGTTTTGAGGGGCTTCTGTGCTCCAGGCCGTGTGCCAGGACTCCTGCACATGTGGCTTCTAAACCTCACTTTCCTCAGTTGGGCAACGTTATTGTAATCCATTCCCTCCGGTTTTGAGGAATGGAGAAACCAAAACAAACTACTCTAACCCTTGGCTTTGTTGTCCTTTCAGTTGTTTTGAAGTTGTTTATCACCCACTCACTTTTTCATTCAGAGAAATTTTGTGGTTTATCTGAATCTGTATTCCCCTGTGTTCACCATTATTTGCTTTCCTGTGTTCTGGGAGCTAGAAATAGGGCTAGGTGTCTGGTACCAAATACTCTGCCGAGGCAAAGTAGCCTTAGTATTTTTCAAAGCCAGATAATCGAAAGTTAAACAATTCCTTGACTTTGCTAGGTTGCAGATCCTTGCCAGGGCCCGTAAGTGCCCGTGTGGCCTGGCCCCAGCACTCTCTGACCTTGTCTGTTCCCTGTTGTCCCTTTGTCCACTCCAGTCACACTGGCTGCTTTCTGAATTCCCCTCAACAAGGCATACTTTTTCCCACCTTAGGACCTTGGCTTCTTTTCTCTTGATTCTTTGCTTGGACAGTTTCTTCTTATCATTTAATGTACCTGTTCAAATGTCACCTAGCAGAGACATACTGAACTCACTATACATGTAAAACAGCTCCTTCTAGCCATTAACACATCTCCTTGTTGTGTTTCCTTTATGGAATTTATGACTGTTTGAAATTGTATATTTTTCTGTATATTTCCTGTCTTCTCCCCTTAAAATGCAAACTGCGTGAGAGCAAAGACCTTGTTGGGGATCCAGTAATAAAAATGTCTCTTACGTATGAGGGGTCAGTAACGGCGTGCTGGATGAATGGGCTTTTGTTCACCCATGAGGAAAACCGGGGCTTCTGATTTGTGAACTAATAACTAATTAATTCAGGTGCTCTACATGTATTAACTAATTTAAGCCCTACAACCCTGTGAGGTAGGCATCACCATTACATCCATTTATAGATGCAGAAATTGTGGTACTGGGAGATTAAGGCATCTTCACGAGGCTACTGCACGGAGAGTGGGCTTGGAAGCAGATCTTTGAGCCCATGCTCTTTACTAGTAGAAAGTGCTCAGTAAACGCAGCTTTAACCACGTGCCCAGCAGCTGGCTGCGGGCTTCGTCCTCATGGGGTCATTTAGTCCTCACTTCTGTACGGAGGTGGGTGCCGTCCTTATGCCTGTTCTTCAGATGGGGAAGCTGAGGCCTGGAGAGCTTCACCAACTTGCCCGAGGTCCGACAGTTGCTTAGACTTGAATGTGGACGATATGAAATCTGTGCTCTTAGGCGTCATTTCTGTATTGCAGGAACACTTTGGATTGCTCTTAGAACACAGTCATTTTGAAGTTCGTGAAGGGGGAATTAGCCCCACCCCCAACTCAGTGGGTCTTCGCTGGTATAAAGAAGGGGTATCCATTACTTGGCCACAAATTCATAATGAATACAGAACAGTACAACTCAAAGAAATGAATAGGAGAAGCAGAATTTGTATCGTATAACTGCTTGTCTGTAAGATAGAAAACAGTTCGCTAAATGTCTATTTCTTCAAAAAGAGCATAAGAACAGGATTTAGAAATCTGATAACTGTGAAAGGTCGATTTTCATTTCTAAAATAAACTGGTGTAGAATCATGTATATATTTATCTGTCACTAGGTCCAATTCTGTACTGAGCTGAAAGTCTAAGGTTTAGTTCACAAAACTACTAAGGTTCACAAAAACTACTGTTTTGTGAAAGTTAGCAGATTTTTTCCCGAGAACTTCCTTAGTGACTTGGAATGAGATGACAATGTGGCTACATTTTGTCTAATAACCACTTCCATGTCCATGAGTATGCATTTTGAGCCACACATGCAAAACTGATATACTCACAACTCAAGAGGGGGATGAAAATTCTAGAACCCATGCATTATTACGTTGGTTTCAAACAAAATACCTTTGTGAAGGGGTATGCTCATATATGGGGAGATCATGGTTTTTCTTTGAAAAACTCCCTAAACCCACTGAAACCAGTTTTGATTCATCAGGAAGATAATGAGCTCAGCCAATAAGATTGAGCTCTAAGATGCCAGCATTTTCACGGAACTGGTGTTACAAGTGCTCTTCCATGCACAATCCTCTGTGATCCTACCTAAGCCTGTGTTTGATGTTCACGGTTCCCCAGGCGTGTGGGCAGGGCAGGGAGATGTTATTAAGCCACTTTACAGATGAGGAAATCGAGGCTAATAGATTTAGGGAGCTTGCCCGAGGTCAAGCGGCTAATAAATAGCAGAGCCAGCACCTCAACCAAAGCCTTTGGACTCCAAGTCACATGTGTTTCCTGCTGCTCACAGCTGCCCCTTGTCAAAGAGAACATGTCAGTGGCGCTGTTCTAGGTTCTAAGCATCAGTCCTGGAGATTGCCTTACTGTCGGGTGTGCTTCTAGGCAGGAGAAACTGTGGAGCTTAAGAAATAATACATTTTACTCAGGGCTTGGAGCAGGTCTTTATTTCTCAAACTCATTGGCCTCGTACCCACTGTCCTTCCTATTGCTGCTCCAACTTTTATCGTTTCCTCCAGGTTTTGAAAGAGTTGCAAAATTTATGGAACATCAGTGGCTATTCAGGGAATGGAACTGCCAGATAGGTGGGTCAGTAACTTCAGCTGAACAAGCCTCTGAACCGTGGTTGCTAAGAGATGAGGTGATTCAGCAGGAAGTGGGCTGACCGGGGCCAGTACTGGCCGCTTGTTCTCCTGGAACCCGAAGACCACTCAGTATCCTGCTAAAACTCAGCTGGCTAGTGCAGAGGCCTGACCAGTAGAAGGCAGTAATCGCTTAACTTTCCTCTGATCAGAAAGAGTGCAGTTCCCACACAGGTGCTGGCCCTACAGAGCAAGTAGATGGTTGAATATGCTTGATTAATCAGGCTTTCCAAAGAGAAGCAAAATGTACTCCTACTGACATGTAAAATGCAAATAAACTCAACCAGTCTCTCTTTTCGTCATAGATATAGGAGTTTTGGACTTCCCCATACCCAGGGTCAGAATGCTGCCTCTTGGTCATGCTCTGGCTGTAGCAGTTGTCCAGATCTTTATCTTCTCAGACTACCGAGCACTGGCCAAGAACATCAACTTCTATAACGTGAGGCCTCCTCTTGACCGTAAGTAGAGGTTACCTTCGTAGGTGTAGTTCATGACTGCAGGGTCGGAGTGAGCATTTGAAGTCTCTGTTTCCACCGATAGTAACTTTGCCTTTTCTAGAACATTTGGTTTAGACCTAGAATAAGATAGCAAATCTTCACTACTCTCAAAATTCTCTCCATTTCTTCAAACTGATTTGGCTTCCTCCTGCTGAAGTCTCAAAAGTGTTCTTGTTTAAAATAACCTTTTGAACACTGTCCCTAAGAATGGCTTAGCAGAGGAAATTCAGTGTTCTTGGTCCTCCTCTTCAATGTAGAAGGATATTGGCTGTAGGAAGTTTCTGCATCGATGATACATTTTTTCAATGGCCATTAACAATTTTGAAAACATGCTAATATGTGTAAAATTTGGAGGGAAATACACCTGGATTTCCATTAATATTATGCACATCTAGGAAAGGCTGTAAAAACTCAACTTTCCCACAAATAATTTTAAAATAATAGTGTATATTATCTATAGGATAATATATAATTATACAGGGTCCGGCAAAAGTAATGCCTGCTTGCGTGTGGTTGGCAGGGTAATAATATGGGTGTAATGATTTATAGTTTTAATGTGAACATTTCACCTAAAATGTCATATGGTGTGTTTGAGTGTGATATTGTTATATTACAGAATTAAGTGCTTATGATTTTGTAATTAAAAAGGGGTGTTATTTGTGCCAGACCATGTATTTTTATATACCTATATGTGTATATATATGTGCTTGTATACATATATCATCTTCCTTCCTTTCTCTCTCTTCAGATGAGTAAAACTTGAGCTTGGTATAGATAAAAATTGTTTGGTAGAAATGTGAATGCTTGTGGTTCCCACAGTTAGAAAAGTATCAGAATTAGGATAAATGCCTTTAAAAGTCTACATTTTGGATCTCTCTCCCAGAGATTCAGTAGTTAGGAGAGTGGGATACAAGCTGTTTTTCTCCCCTCCTTTCTTTTAAAACAGCTCTCCTGATACTCAGTACACAGCCAGTTTGGGAACCACAGTCTTTATACTACTCCATTAAATGAAGTCTGTATCATTATTGTTCTTCACTTTGTACTTTTGCTATTATTTAGGCCATTCATTGAGTGTGTGCGTGCGTGCACTTGTGCGTATCCATATTTGTGTCACATACACACACAGACACACGTATACCACGCACACCTTGAACTCTCATTTATTATACACTTGTAAATTGGTAATGATTGTATACTGGTGGCTTAATGGTAAGCACAGACATAGTTTTCATAAAACATAAATTACTGACAAATTTCAAACTTTTAAAGACTAATGCAATTTTAGGATGAGAAAGAATATTTTTAAAAAGTGAAAAACTATTATTTTAATTAAAAATATATTTTTTAAATAAAAGAGCAAACACGGGTGAAATACTCATGGACACAGAGAGTGGACTAGTGGTTACCAAAGAGGAGGGCGTTAGGGGACTGGGTGAGAGAGGCCAAGGGACTGAGAAGCACAGACCGGCAGTTACAGAACAGTCACGGAGTGTAAATATAGTCGATAGCATTGCAGTCACTGTGTGTGGTGCCAGGTGAGCGCTTGGAAATATGGGGGGAACACTTTGTGAAGAACACTATGCTGTACACCTGAAACCATACAAAATAATATTGGAAGTAAACTAACTGAAAAAGAAAAAATACATATTTTTAAGAAGCATAAATTACCAGTCATAAACAAAAATAGTTACAGGGATATAAAATACAGCACAAGGATTATAGTCAATAATATTCTAATAACTATACATGATGTCAGATGGGTACTAGGCTTATCGAGGGGATCACTTCATAAGGTATGTAAATGTCTAATCACTATGTTGTACACCTGAACCTAATATAATACTGTATGTCAACAACTCAAAAATAATTTTTTAAACATCTTTTAAAAAGAGGAAAATGGTAACGTTTGCTCATTAAATTCCAAAAGGAATTCCAAAGAGACAGGAAATATATAGAAGAAAATATATAGAGGAAAATTCCAAAGAGACAGGAAATATATAGAAGAAAATAAAATCTATTCATAATCCCAAGATTCAGAATGAGCTCTTCTTTATGTTTGGAAATATTTCCTTCTACTCTTTTTTTCTATGTATGTGCACATAAACATGTGACATACTGAGATCATAGATTTAATTTTGCAGCAGTTTTTCTGCCATTACACTATATTTTAACTAATTTTCCATGTCTTTGAAAGTATTTTAATGCCTTTTACATTCAAATTTTTAAAAACCATATGGCTGGTCTATAGTTTATATAACCAGTATCGCAATTATTAGCCATGTATACACACGTGCACACACACGTGTACACAGTCACAAGCAAAAGCTAGATGTTAATGCGCCATTAAAAGCTTTGTACATGCATTTTTCTTTTTAGTCAGCTAATGAAATAAAAAAATTGTACCAATTGATACTATCTTTACCTGCCAGCGTTAAGTATTAGTATTTCTTAGATTAAAAATATTTTTCCAATTACAGTTAACATACAATATTACGTTGGTTTCAGGTGTACAACATAATGATTAGATTTTTATATAAGTTATGAAATGATCCCCTTGATAAGTCTAGTATCCACCTGATATCATACATAGTTATTATAATGTTACTGACTATATTCTGTATGCTTTACTTTAGATCCCTGTGACTTTTTACAACTAGCAATTTGTACTTCTTAACCCTTTCACTTTTTTACCTAAGTATTAGTATTTTAAGAACTGTAGTAGGTGATTTAGTAGGTGAAAATGGATTTCATTAGTTGTTTTTTTTTTACCTACCTAATTAACTTCTCTGCATTGGCAAAACTGAGTATTTGTAATACTTAATTTCATGTCCTCTGAACTTTAACTTTTGGTATTTCGCTCTTGTTTTATGCATCGATATTTACCCCCCACCCCTTGTCTCCGCAGTACTCACTGCTTTCTAATTATCATCTCAACTTGTGGTCAAGTTACTAGGGTGGATTGGGGCTCACTTGTTCTTTGTTTCATTTTTTTTTAAATGGAAGAATTGAAAGTTTTAGACAGGGCTTTATACACTGGCCCATAGAAGAATGTCAAATTTATTGTATTTTTAAATTTTTTTACCCATTACAACAACAAGATAAAAGGTAGGGAAAAAAGCATTAAAAAAAAAAAAAGAAGAAGAAGAACAACAACAACATTCTAGTTACTCTCAAACCAGACAGCCAACGGCTCCTAATCCCTCCCTGGCCTGAGCATAAGGGCCTGAGAAATACTGTCATCCTTATATTAAAAGTTGCATTCCAGGCTGAGGTCTGTTGGGATAATTGACACATATCAAGTGTGGTTGTTTGATTGAGGTTAAATGTAGTTGTAATGGCAGCACATGTGGACGGAAACCAGGTTGGTTTGATATCCCAAGAACTCTACTAGATATTTTTTCTTACCACCTCCTGCTTAATCTTCACTGTACCTCTGCGAGTCATGGGGATCATCAATGTTACTATTATTACACATATTATTATTTCTTTGAAGTTAAAAATCATACAACTTATTACCAGGACGTTTAGAGTTCAAGTTCAGGTTAACTTGACTCCAGGTCCTCTCAGGGACAATACTATATCAAATTTTTGGTTCCAATGCTGCCACCACCACCTTTACCCATCCCTTCAACCCCCATTTATTCCTAAGTTATAAATTATAATAGAATAATACCATAAATATTTCAAAGTGGTTTGTGGAATGATTTTTTTTACTCTATAGTAGGTATTCATAGATGAACTATTTAAAGAAAAGGGAATAAACAAATTGCCCCAAAGTCTGGCAGTTAAATCTAGCTCCCTAGAAACAGAAATTTTAAGGATGATGGTTTGTAAATTTTATTTGACTTGATGAAAGTTGCTAATTTGTGCCATATTTGATGTTAAAAATTTTTGTCTTTTCACTGTGCATCTTTTCTTAAAGCTACACCATTTCCAAACAGCTTCAAGTGTTTTACCTGTGAAAATGCAGGAGATAATTATAACTGCAATCGATGGGCAGAAGACAAATGGTGTCCACAAAGTAAGTGTGCTGAGTTTGGAAGACTACTTTGGGATCCCACTTCATTTAGGTGTCTCTTGACAAACCAACAGGCTGATGACGCTCTCTGGAAATCAGAGGTTCCTTTTAAGAGACTATCCTGTCATCTGACTACTCTGAGAACACTTGGAAACTGATGGCATAGCCTCAGTTTACAGTTGTGTGTTCCTTGAGGAAGGATTTATCAAATAGTATTTACCTGGGGGAAAAAATAGACCCAGTGTTGACGAGGGCATTCTGAGAATTTCAGAAATGCCTGATGATACCTCCAGTTTTAAAAGTCATACTGGCTAAAGCAAAGGAAGAGTTTTGTACTCTTGACGTGCATTGATGCTTGGGGAACTCTGTCATTTATTTGACAAACATTTGAGTATATGTGTAGTTTGTTCAGTTCACTGATATATGTCTAGTTTAATCCAGCGCCTGGCCCATATTTGACACTCAGTATTTGTTGATGGGATGAATGGATACCTTTGATTAGGCAGTCAGGGAAATCTTCTCTGAACAATGTGCATTTGAAAGAACACCTGAAGGACCCAAACAAGCCAACCACATGGAGATCCGTAGGAACGGTGCGCTAATAAGAGGAAACAGCAAATGCAAAGGCCACAAGAGGCAAGATTTGGCCTCTTTGGTGAGCAGGGAGTAGGCCGGCCAGGGAGGCTTAGTGGGAGACAGAGAAAGAGTCTCTTGGAGGTAAGGACCAGGACACACAGGACCTTTTGCTGGTAGTTTGAGTTTTATTGTAAATGTGATGGGAAGGCTGTAGAGGGGTTCTTAAACCAGGGAACATAAGATAACAGTTGTGTTCTAAAATACTGGTCTGGCTGCTGTGTGGAGAAAGGATGGTCAGGGACAAGAGTAGAAGGGGACACCAAGCACTGTCTTCAGGTGGAGAAGATGGAGGCTTGGCCTAGGCTGGTAGGAGTGGAGGGGGCAAGAGGTTGAATGGCTTAATATATACAAATGTGGAGGTAAAGCAGACAGGATATGCGGATGGATGATTTGGAATTGAAAATCTGCTTACAGCTATAAGGAGGTAAGACCGGATTTTAGAAGTGCCGTTTTTCAGATTTTCAGGAGTAAAAGGCCAAAGAAAAACAAACAAACAAACAAACTCTTCCAGGATTAGAGATTGCTAGTTTTGGTCTACTATTACCTCGAGTTTTGGAAATTTCTCTATCACACGGTATATAGCAGTGAGATAGCATTACCTCTTCCAGATGAAGCGTATGGATCAAAGGAATAGTACACACTGAAGACCTTGACTGGGCTTGAGAACCTTATGCTATAAATGAGCACAAATGGTTGTGACATCTACTCAGACAGTGTTTTTCATTCTTTTCAAGAATTACTAATTACCAAAATATTTCTTCTCCGGTTCTTTTACATTTCCGTAGAGCAATTGACAGAAATGGGGTGTGTGCTTGCCAGTGCATGCATGTGCATGAGTGTACACATTTGGGGACTTGTTCCCACATTTTTTACAGAAATTTACCTTAATAATTACAAAGTTTTTGAAGATGGTCAATGCCTCTCTTTACTACCTTATTTCCAAGGGTGGTATTATTCTTTAACTATTTGCTTTAAATTCTCCTGAAAACTGAGTGGGAAGGGCTGGAACAGTAGTAAACTGGGGCATTGGTGTCCATCCTCTCGTGTCTTAACTTCATGGAAAATGTGAACTGTACTGAGACAATTCCTGCTGGGTCTGTGCATAATGCTCCGATTTGTCGTTAATTAATCAAAGCCCTTTTCAGTGGGGTCCAGAAATATCCATTATTTCTGGATTTTAGAAGTCCATATATTGGAGGGTGGGAACTCAAGGGGGAAGCTGCCGCATTCCACCACTGAGAAGCCATGAGTGATGGAAGGGTGAAGACAGTCAGCTCTTCCACTCGGAAAGCTTGAGCGTGACATGGGATGACCCCACCTTCCAGCATGCATGCCTGTACATTCTTGACTGTACACCAGTCAAGCCCCCAAGATACTAACCACCTGGAATTCCAACTGAGGGTATAATTTCTTTTCGGTTTGTCATTATTTAGGGAAAAGATAGTCAACCATTTCTTGGGGCCAGTAGGCCTGCAGCTGTTTTTCGTCGTCGTCTCAGGTTTCCTTTTTACCTTTTAGTTTTCCTTCCATGGTTTGTTGGTGTTGTTAAAAGAAGTTGTCTGTGTAACAGGATATGACAAGAATGACATTTCTTATTTTATTTACCCTGGGTTTTATTCTGACTTTCTAGGGCTGCTTTAGCATGTGTGACATTTTATGTGAACACATGTAGCTACTAGCTTTCAGCTTGTCATTGTTTGGAGTAAGTTGAAATGCTTTTCCGAAACATTTGGTGGTTCCCTTTCCTTGTGAATCCAGAAGTCAGCTACTCTTGTAGGGCATGTTACAGCACCGTCTAGTTTAATATTAAGGACACTGAGAGGCCAAATAGTGCCTGGTTAAGAGCTCAAACCTTGGAAAACTGCCTAAGTTAGAGTCCTACCTTCCACCACTTTGTAACTACGTGACTGTTTACAGGAAACTGTGCTTCAGTTTTTAAAAATCTGTAATATGAGAATATCGATATGACTTATTTCAAGGCTTACTGTAAGGATTGAATGAGTAAATACATGTTAGAAGAGTACCTGGCTAGTGGTATGCACTCAGTATGTGTTTACTATTGTTGTTATTAGTTAAAGCTTACAACAGCCCTATCAAAATGTAAAGACACTTATCATGATAATTTTACTAAAAAGAAAATGAACCTAAAGCAATCGACATAGTCAATGCAAACCCTATCAAAATCCCAATGGCATTTTCACCGAAATAGAATAAAAAATCCTCACTTTTGTATGGAACCGCAAAATACTCTGAATAGCCAAAGCAATTCTGAGGAAAAAGAACAAAGCCAGAGGCATAACACTCCCTGATTTGAAACTATACTAGACAGCTATTGTAATCAAAACAGTGTAGTATTGACAAACAAGACAGACATACAGACCAATGGAACCCAACTGAGAGACCAGAAATAAACCCACACATATGAGGGCTAATAGTTTACAACAAAGGAGACAAGGATAGACAATGGAGAAAGGAAGGTCTTTTCAATAAGTGATGTTGGGAAAACGGGACAGCCATGTGCAAAAGAATGAAACTGGACCCCATCTTACAACATACACAAAAATTAACTCAAAATGGATTAAAGACTTGAATGCCAGACATGAAACAATGACATACAGAGAAGAAAAAATTCTTCTTCTGAAAGAAGAATCTCAGAACAATGTCTAGGAGCACATTCTAGACATTGGTCTCAGTGGCATTTTTGCTATTTGACTCCAAAGGCAAGGAAAACAGAAGCAAAAATAAAAAATGAGACTATATCAAGTTAAAAAGCTCTGCACAGCAAAGGAAACCATCAACAAAACAAAAGGGCAAAAAACCAAGTGGGGGAAGATATTTGCAAATGATACTTCCTCCAAGAGGTTAATATCCAAAATCTATAAAGAACTCATGCAACTCAGCAACAACAAAAATACCAAATAACCTGATTAAAAAATGGGCAGAGGATCTGAATAGACACTTTCCCCAAGAAAAATTACAAATGGCCAGCAGATACATGAAAAAATACTCAATGTCACTAGCTATTAGGGAAATGAAAATCCAAATCACAATGAGATACCACCTCACACCTGTTAGAATGGCTGTTATCAATCAGGCAAGAAATAAGTACTAAAAAGGATGTGGAGGAAAAGGACCCCGCATACACTGCTAGTGGAAACGTAAACTGTACAACCACTATGGAAAACGGTATGGGGATTGTTCAAAAGTTAAGACTAGAACTGCCATATGATCCAGTAATTCCTCTTCTGGGTATTCATCTGAAGAGTATGAAAACACTAGTTCTTAAAGCTCTATGTTCATTATGTACCTCTGTGTTCATTACAACATTATTTACAATAGCCAAGCTATGGAAGCAACCTAGGTGTCCACTGACGGATGAGTGGTTAAAGAAGAGTGGTACAAATATACAATGGAAAACTACTCAACCATAAAAAGATGGAATATTGCCATTTGCAACAGCATGGATGGAGCTTGAGGGTATTGTCCTAAGTGAAATGAATCAGGTGGAAAAGGACAAAAATACATGATTTCATTCATATATGGAATATAAAACAAAAAAGTAACAAATGAACTAAGAAAATAAAGCAAAGATAAAGTCATAGATAAAACAGATGGGTGGTTACTAGAGGAGAAAGGGGAGAGGGCAAATTGGGTAAAGGGGTCAAATATATGATAATGGAAAGAATGACTTTGGGTGATGAGTGTACAGTAGCGTACACAGATATTGAATTAAAATGTGTATCTGAAATTTATATAATGTCATTAACCAATATTGCCTTAATAAATTGTTTGAAATAATAGTAAAAATAAATTAAAAGAAAATGACCTCGAAGGATCTAATGTGGCTTGCTCTCTTGTGACAAAGGCAATTTCATAAGTCCAGTATTCTCAACTTTTGTCAATTTTTTCTCCATTCTATGACATTGCTGCTATAGTTCCTTCTCAATTAACTAAAAAGCATTTTATTGCCCTGAGATAACTATAGAGGAGTTACAGAACTAAAGCAGAATGTTCTGGGATATTGAATGAAATCACTTTCTTGAAAGAACCCTAAGTAATAAAATGTGAGTGGTTAAAACTGTAAAGATAACTCCATGTAGAAATGAGTCAACTTTAAAGAGGGGGGAGGGGGTAGAAAAGAAAGAATTAATTTAAGAAGAGGAGAAAAACAGAAGTACTTTGAATAAGGAGGGTGGTTTCAATGTGTACTTTGAAGGGTCTGCCTTTCATTCCCATGGTCTGTAAATGTCCAAGAAACAAATGTTGAGTATTGCTACAAAGAATGTTCTGACCCACTGCATTTTAAATGAACAGTTTTTTCATTTTATTTTAGAGTTAAACAACATGCACTTCAGAGGGAGAGAGATGATACAGGTAGAGATAACACTTTCATATGAAATGGGCAAACCTATAGTTTTGCTAAAAAGCTTGTCCAATTTTTTCTCAGCTTTAGCTGGTCCAAAGGATAGGTGCCCATTTTTATTCATTTTCTTTTCTTTTTTTAATCCTCAGCCAAGGATATATTTATTGTTTTTAGAGAAAAAGGAGTGGAGAAAGAGAGAGAGACATCGAAGTGAGAGAGAAAAATCAGCTGTGTCCCGGGCGTGCCCCAACTGGGGATGGAACCTGAAACCTTTTTGTATACAAGACAGAGAGGGCGCTCCAACCAACTGAGCAAACCAGCCAGGGACTGTACTCATTTGCATAATATACGTGCGCTTCAGAAGCTAATGCCTTTTCAAAAATACCACCCAGAAACTTGACTTCTCTGCCATTTTATTTCTTGCCTAGAAACCTAAGGACCATCCTGAAGTTTAGTCATTTCTGGAATGATTGTTGAGAGTTTCTCTTCTGCAATGTAAGAAATGAAGTTGTCTTTTCTTTTCTTTCTGCCTAGATACGCAGTACTGTTTGACAGTTCATCACTTTACCAGTCATGGAAGAAGTACATCAATCACCAAAAAGTGTGCCTCCAGAAGTGAATGTCATTTTGTTGGCTGCCACCACAGCCGAGATTCCGAACATACAGTAAGGAGTGTATTTGTGTGTAAAGTTACTGCCCTAAGGTTTTTTTTTTTGCTAGTGATGGTTAGTCATGCATCATGGAGAGGCAGGAAAGATAAATAATAGGTTGAACATGTTTATACTGTGAGGAAAGACTTTATAGTGATGCAGTGGAGACCAAAGGGAAGTTGCAGACTTTCTGTTCTTCAACAAAAATAATGTTACTAAAAGCAAAATACAGTTCCCAGACTCCAGAGCTAGACCCTACACCTTGGACTTCAGGTGAATTGTCTGAATTCAGACCTGGAAGCCCAAGAATAAACCTCCCATGAGATAATGAGAAGCACTGCAGAGGTCGGCTCCCCTAATTTGTGTCTGGCCAGAAATCACCAAGAACACCGCACAGGGAAGCTGGTCAGAGGAAAGGAAAATGGCGGCACCTTTTACTAAGGAGACCTTGTCTCACCCACTACGTCTGCTTAGATGAGGAAGTACGTCTGAAGGATTAACCTCAGTTTCCTACGATGGACTATAGATACATTTTAGATCAATAGATCGTTTTAATATTCTCATTCTATCATTCCAAATGAGCATTTTTCTCTTATATATCTGGAATCCTGAAATGTTTGAGAACAAATTACTTGAAAGTATGTTCATTCCAAGAGGTTTTAGACTCTGATTAAACCTATCCGTACAGAAAGTGGTTCTGACGCTAGTGGCTTTTAGCTCTGGGTACACAGGAGAATCCGAACTTCAGGATGGGGTCCTGCGCATGAGGATTTTTTTTTTTGTTCCCCAAGGAGATTCTGATGTGCAGCCTGGGTTAAAAACCACTGATAAAGATACGTAAGAGTCACTGCCTTTATCTTACCTAGCCATCCTGGAAGCCTGTATGAATGGCTAGGATTATCAGGTCAAGGCATTTTTACCAGGTATTATGACAGGAGATGGCTTCCCTTGAGAACACCTCGTGCTATGTGGGAGCAAGCATTCTTCACCACTCAACAACCACAATTAACAAACCACTGCTGTCATCATGGTAGTGCAGGCCATAGAGAGAAAGACAGTGACCAACCCCAGATGTTCCTAGCTTTCATTTTTATTTCAGTGTTTTTCCTTACAAGCCTTTAGAAGATTTATTGACTTGATCAAACAGCCTTACTCAGTTTCCCTTCCTCTTCTTTCCCTTGCTTATGCTTGGGTTGGTACAGATAGATACAGTTAAAATGGAAACATTCTCCAGATGCTCCTTATTTTCAGGTCAGTACAGGGACTGCTACTCAAGGGCCTGGGTGACTCATAGACTGAATTACCAACCTAATTCTGCCTGTCTTCAGACAGAGCTCAAGAAACCTTTCTTTTCGGGGAAAGACAGATACCATATGATCTCACCTACGAGTGGAACCTAATCAACAAAACAAATAAGCAAGCAAAATATAACCAGCAACAGTGAAATAAAAAACAAAGTGACAGTAACAGAGGGGAGGAGGAGGGGGATAACAGGAGGTGGGGAAAGAAGGGGAAGGGACACCAAGGAACAAGCATAAAGGACCCATCGACAAAGCCAAATGGGCGAAGGATTGAGGGTGGGAGGTGGGGATGGGTGGGGTTGGGGAAAGTGGTGGTGGGAAAATGGTGACAAAAACAAACAAAGAAACAAACAAAAACTGGTCAGGGGAGGTTGGGAGTAGTGCGGGAAATTAAGAAGCCAAAGAACTGGTGTGTGCAGCCCATGGACATGGACTAAGAGGTGTGGGGATGATGGGATGGGGTGCAGGGCGGAGGGAGGGATGGGGGGAAAAATGGGACAACTGTAATAGCATATTCAATAAAATATACTAAAAAAAGAAAGCCTTTCTTTTGTTTGTTTCACCCTTCCCTCTTCTTCCTGTTCTTCATTCTCGCATTCCCCTCTCCTCTTCATTTTGTAACAGGAGTGTAGGTCTTGCTGTGAAGGAATGATCTGCAATGTGGAATTACCCACCAACCACACTAACGCGGTCTTCGCTGTAATGCACGCTCAGAGAACATCTGGGAGCCTCGCCCACACGCTCTACCTGCCAGCGCTTGCCTGGGTCATCATGCTTCCGTTGATGTGATGCCATTATTCCTAGGAGAGGCAGAGACCAGCCCTCAGAAGCACAAACCAAAAACTGTGTAAACAGTGAACTTTTGAGCAAAGACGAATCTTGCAATTGGTGAGGAGTACAGTTGTTTGCTTAGCTAAAACGCTCCTGCATGAGGCCATGGGATTGAGGAATGGAATGTGGCTCAGACTGACGCATTATCTGGCTTCCAGGTTTCCTGGTCAAAAAGGCTGCATTGTGTCACTTTTGCAGGGAGGATCCTGCCAGCATCTACAACAGGGAGGTTGTGGTGGCCTGTATTACCCCTGCCCAGCCAAGCCGTTAGCTGAAAGGCCCCTTGACCTCAGTGACTCCTTCAGGGGCTGCTGGCTCCGATCCTCTTATTCTGTGATTAGCTCAGAGTGTCTCTAGGAAATCTAAGCCTTCCCCCATGAGAAAGCAATTTCCCTGACACTGTGTAGCCAATGGGAAAGGCAAGTAAGGAGGAAAACTTGCAGTTGAACTACTATGAAACTCATTTGCTAATTGTGTGTTGGGGGGAGGGGAAATAAAGCTTTTAAATTATACAGTGTAAAATGCATACTTGTGTGTTTCTTGACTTACATGAAGATTTCAGAGGCAGAGGCAGATTAAGGTCGCTTGAGGCCCTGGGCGCGGAAGAAAATACTAGTACGTTAATACTATTAAACGTACTATCAGGTTTTGCCGCCGATTGTAAACTTGTACATAATTAAAATTGCACATATGAAACCAAACTTGGTGTCATTAGAAAAAAGTGTAAAGTCGGGGTTTTGAGGGGCCCTTCAGAAGTTGGGGTCCAGGGCACACGCCCAGTGCGCCTGCCGTTAAATCCTCCTCTGCTCAGAGGAAACACATTTACTAGTGTCATAAAGGAGGTCACCGAAGTTATGTTTTCCATGTACCCTAGCTGATATTTTCTGGCTTAAAGCATAAAATTTCAGGCCCAAATGACTTAGTATTTATTTCCTCTTTCAGGAAGTATACTTTTTAGGATGCTAAATGCAAAATTAGTGAATTGAGGTGACCATAAAACTTTCCTAATGAAGAAGGATGATATCTTATCACACGATGTGTCCTCAGGAGTAGCAGATTAAAGTTAGAGAACTTGGCTAGACGGTACCTCTTTCCCACATGGTCAACTGCTGTCTGAATGGCAGGACCACCAAAGGAACCTTCGTAAAAACGTTCTAAAACATTTCGTCCCCTCATCTCCTTTCTTTCCCTTTTATAACAGTCTCAGAATTTCAAATGAGCACCTTGTTTTTATTCCTAGAATCCTGATTCCCTGTCTTCACACTTTGGGGTGATCTTTAAACATTCTACCTTTGTTTGGATAGCGATGAGCTAATGGATTCTTTGTTTGATTTTTAATTGCGCATCCACCATTAGGACACCAAGTGCTCCACGGAACCCATTCTCGATGCTGTCCTTGCCACGTGCACTCACCTGTGATGGGGGTTAGCAAATTATGGCCCATGGGCCAAATATGTCTCACCATTCTTAGCCTGCTAGACTGCTGTAATGAATATACTATGATTGAGTGGCTGAAACAGAAACTTTTAATCCTCACAGTTCTGGGTGCTGGGAAGTCCAAGGTCAAGGTGCCGGCAGCTTGGTGTCTGGTGAACACCCTCATCCCGGTTTGCAGAACACCATCAGTTTGTACGCTCACAAGGCGGAGAGCAGGGAGAGAGCTCCATTCCCTTCATTCCCATTCGCAAGGGCTCTACATTCATGATAATGATCTCTCGAATGTCCCAAATCCAAATACCATCGCATTAGCAATTTAGGCTTTAATAGATGAATTAGAGTTGGGGGGCGGGGAGGGCAACATTGAGTCCATAGACAGTATTTCTGTGAATTCAGTTTTATTGGAACACAGCCCTGTCTTTTCATTTTCATATTGTCTGTGACTGCTTCCATGCTACAACAGAGGGATGAACAGATAGATGCAGCAGAGCATGGATGGCTCACAAAGTCTAAAAGGTTTACAGCCTCATACTTAAGGGCTGACCGCTAACCTCTGAAATGATAAACCTGCATTGGGAGAAAGTCACTGGCTTTGCAGGGCCACGGTGCTAATTGTGGTTACTCAGCCCGTGCAAGGGTTTGCCTCATCACTTCGCTTATTTTCTTAGTTTTCTGTGTCAGTGAATTTTTCTTCTGTTTTGTGTGTTCCACTCATTTGATTCAGTCTCTTAGTAGTTATGTGCTCTTGCCAGGTCCTGGGCTGTGTGTTTGTTCTTTTTTGTCTTCGGCACACTGGAAGGGTCTCAACTTAAGGCCCTTCAGCTTCCAGTGACACAGGGAGGGGGCAGACATCATTCTCTCCCCATCTCTGCTTGAACCATGGACTCACCTGGAAGCGTCAGGTTTGAAGCCTGATGTACATGCATCCCACCTTTCACTCAGCACCTTGAAGTATTTGAGTTTTCATAGTTATGCTTGTTTGAAATTAATTATATATGGCTTCACTTGGAACATTTTAATACCATCTTTGCTGTCTTTTTATTCCTCGGGGTTTCTTTTGACTGTGTAATTGATGAATTGTCTGGTAAAAAAAAAACCATTAGCAGACATTTCTTTATGATTTTGTTTCTGCTGTCTAGATACATGAATTTTTCTTTGTGTGTGTGTGTGTATTTTCTTTTCCGAGGAAACATCTTAATTTTCTTTTCTTCACACCCACACGTCATGGATTTCACCCCACAAGCATTTGAAGCAGGGCTGTGTTGAGCAAAAGAGAGGACACACAGAGGAAACGAACCCCTGGCAAAGACAGCCTAGCAGGGAGCAGTGCCAGATTTCCAAATAAACATGGAATGATCCATTAAATGTGAATTTTAGAGAAACAACAAAAAATTTTTTAGTGTAGTTTCTTTGTGAATTCGTAAGTCTGGCTCATCTAAGAGCGTTTTCAAATTTTTGTAATAAATCAGAATCTCCTGGCTGACTTCAGAACAATAAAATTCCCAGGGCCTCCTGGAGATGTTGATCAGTAGGTCTGGGATGCAGTGCAAGCCCAACCCCAATAATTGAATGTTAAATTAAAAAAGTTTTAAAAGGCATCAGCTGACTGTGATGCTCATCCAGGCGTGTTGCCCGTGACGTGAGAGGATTACTCCTTCCTCTGAAGCCCAGTCCTTGGCCACATAACCAGCAGCGAATGAGCAATAAGCATGCACACAGGTAGCCTGGGCCGCAGCCGGTGGTGTTTAAGGTGTGGTCCCCAGACCAACAGGATTAGCATGACCTAGAAACTTGTTAGAAACGCGCATTCTCCCTTTCAGACATACCGAATCAGAAACTCGGTGTCAACCTGTATTTTAATGACGCCTCCAGGTGCTTCTGATGCACGCACACACTCCGGAACCCCTGGACCGGAGAAGGGCTTCCCAGATGCCTTCAGTAAATGAAACCCTTCTGGCTGCATGAGAATCACTCAGGGAGCTTGTAGAAAGGAAAGAAGAAGGAGGAGGAGAAAAGAAAGAAAGAAAAGAAAAAGAAAATGGAACTCCAGAAAGTTAGATTTGCTGTGACAGTTGTGTCAGAAAATCTATATTTTTAACAAACTCCATGACTGATTCTGATACACAACCACTCTGGGAACCATTAAAGTAGGGAATAAGAGATGAGCGTCATGTTGGTGACCAGAAAACCCAGGCTCCAACACTTGACCTTTTAGTTTTAATATGAACACCCTATGCGTTATAAGTTGACTATGTAGTGTCTCCAACGTAATTAAAAAACTAGAATACAGGGGATATGGGGGTGGGGTGGGGATGGGACAACTGTAATAGCATACTCAGTAAAATATAACCCCCTCAGAAAAAACAAACCAAACTAGAATACCAAAATTAAATCCAATCTTTAGAGTCTATTACATGTTTTGTTTTTTTTTTGTCCATTGCATAGGGACCTGGAATGGTCAAGTACCAGAGGCCTCAGACTAATTTAATTGGCCTCTAGTGAACAAACAATAAAAAGTATTTTGTTGTCAAAATGTCCAATGAGAATTGAGGAGTGGGTGCAGTAGAGGAGGGGAATGTATGAATTTATTATTATAAAAGAGAAAAGAGAATTAGCTATGAATATGAGGAGGGTCTGAGGGAATGACCTGTCAAAAGGCCATTTCGAATAGACCTGTGTCCTAGAATAAACTTGAAATTCCTATCTAAAAGGAAAAAAAAATGGCACTGAAAACATTATTTCCCCAGCTATATCTAAACTCTTCTAAACCTAACTCAGTGAGTTAGCCGTCAGGAATTACTGGCATTATTTTCCATATAATCTGCATTCTGTCATGTCAATCACTGTGTAAAACATATTTCATAACAAGAGTAAAGGGGTGGGTCGGCTTCTCTTTCTCACTGGGAAAGAATTTATGAAGCCCTGCAAAGCGTGAAATGAGCAGTGTGCACCGGCATGGATTTGGAAGACGAGGTGTGGAATCAGGGAAGTATACTTCACGTTTGCGAAATTGCTAACTCTTATGCAAAATTTTTGTGACAGGTAGATTGCCACCTTATAAAACTTTGCTCTGACCTTTGGATTTTGGACGTTTTATTTTTGACCTGGACCCTGGGGTTTGTGGAGGGTTCCATCATGATGCCGGATGTGCCTGGGTACAAACTATGACAGAGACAAAGGCCGGTAGCAGATACACAAAGGCGAAAGCTGTAGAAAATGGAAAACAAAATGGCTGTCATCATTGGAGCCTGCTTTAGGCGTCGTGCCACTGCTGTGCACCTGGAACAGTACGCTCACACTGTCCATTTTTCCCTTCGCCTTCATAATCCTGTCTCTTTCCCAGCCCCTGCCTCTTTGCCTTGGCCGCTGAGCTGCCTTTTAGAGTAATCCAGAACAGGAGATAACCGCCACGGGGCTGTGAAAAACGGCTCTCGCCGCCTGATCCCAAATCTGCATCGTCGACAAGCATCTGATCACGATACTGGGCATTCTGATACTGGTAGTCTTTGGGCATCACTTTAGAAACAGTAATGCAGGGCCTCAGCGTGAGGCTGCAGATACTTAAACTGAGAGAATCACGATGCCTATACCTCCGCGCATGCGCTTTTCTGGCCTTTAACAATTGGTCCCAGCTAAGGGGCTGGGAGCACCTGGAGGACTGTGGCCTGGCAGAGCTGCCGGATCGGGAACAGGCCTGGGAAGCCTGGGACATGTGGGAACTTCGGGGAACCTGGCCAGTGGGGGTGGGGGTGGGCTCTTCCAGGCGAGCAGGATGACCAGGGTTCTGACCCTTGACTGGACTCCCTGTGAGTCATGGCTACATGAGGCAGTAAGAAGCAAAGCAAGGGGCAAGGTGAGCTCTTCCACAGGGGGAGCAGAGACTAAAAATATTCTTCAAAAGGGAATAAGCAACATGGAGCCAACAGTTTCTGGAGGCATTCTGATAAAGTTGTTGAGGGTCGACAGGGAAGGGACCCTTTTAGAGTGTGGTATCCATCAGGATGACTTCAACTGCGAGTGATGGAGAGCCCCAATCAAACTGGTGTAAATAAGTGTATTGGCTCACATAACGAAGTTCAGAGGGCGAGTAGGTTCTAGGGTGGACTTAATCCCATGGAAAGTTTCAGCTCTGCTCTCCACTGTTCCTCTGGCTCTCACCTCCCTCATGTCCTCTGGTGGGGAGATGGCCACCACTGTTTCATCCTGCCCACCCAGTGCCCAGGGCAGTAGATGGGGGGTGGTGAGGGAAGGGGTACTACTGGTCACTCACCAGAAAGAGAGAAAAGTCTTCACGTAGGATCCCAGCAAATTGCGAGCAAGATGTGGTCACCCTCAGTTTAATACAGCTAAAGAGAGCTCAGTGTCCCCTGAGGCATGTGTGGTGCATGACAGCAGGTAGATATCTGAACAAAATAAGAATTTAAAAGGAGGAAGAAACAGATGTGGGTGGGCAGCCAGAAACGTCTGCTCCAGTTTCCCACCATCTGAAGCTGTGCTGGGGCGCAGTTGTTAAGGCAGCTGAGAAAATACTCTCATTGGAGATAAGCGAGCGGAGCCCTCCGGAGCTGGCCAAACTCGCCCGGTTAACTGCACACTTAGCAAGAAGCAGATCCTGCCAGGGGAACTCCCCTGCCTCCTGTAATTCCCACCACACTCCCTTTTGATTAATGGGCATTGCAAATCCACAAGGAGTCGAGAGAGTATGCAGCACTTCCTGTCTGTTCCACAAGGGCAGCTTTTCTTCCACGAGCATCTGGGTTCCATAGGACACACTTTCTTAGCCAACACCAGTTTGCAAATGCAGAGAAATATGAAGGGAAAGGCTGCAGAACACGTGGTGGGCGAGACACTGACTTAGAATTAGTGGTATATCCTCGGTACTCGATGGATGCTTGCTGAGTACGTGAATCCTTCAGAAATGCACATTTCTCCAAGACCTTGGGCTCCATCCTGTGCAGACCGGCTTCCATTATCCTTAGGCGAGGCAGGAACTTTAGAAACTGCCTTAAAAGAGGGCAGCTTCAAATGCATTTTTTTTTTTGTAATTGTTGTTGTTCTTTTATTTGTTGACCTATTCAGTGTCCTGAATTGATTTTAATCACACTCGTGGCATTTTCCTCAAGATCTGAAGGACCTGTCACTCCTTGGGACTCTGCTACAAACCAATCGACAAGGCGGTGTTTTCTTGTTGTTGGCCCTCTTTCCATATACCCTCTGAAAAATTATCAGAAGTAGTCAGTCATTTGTTATTCCTAAATATTTTTACATTTATTATGAAATTAATCTTGAGTCAGAGATGGATTCTAACTATTAAGTATCTATCCTTATTTTAACTAATGAATTTAGGCCAAAATTCATTGATGGACCGAAGATGCCTTTTGGTCAGAGATGTGGACAGGTTCTAAAGGGAAGTTCTACAGCTCATCCAACAGAGGAAAATGAAGATGAAATGTAAAGTAAAGGAATAACACAGTATTTTGCCTAACCGAGGTAAACCCACATTTCTTTTGGTGGGTCTTTTCTTGTAGCTAATCAGAAGTCCACATTGATTTTAGAAGACATTTTCTCGGCACTATTCGGAATCTGGCTCTTTTATACTTACCTGACCTTAAAAATTCTGGGATTTGAAGAAACACAAGAGGAAGATTTTGATTATAGTTGTAACAATGTCTCATCTTTAACTACCTGGGGGCAGGGAGCAATTATTTGACTGATATATAACAGATTAGTGAAATAATTCTACATGACATTAGTATTTTTCTTTTATAATGCAATGTCTCAAAGTGAAAAGTGAGTTTAATTAACTGGGAAGATAATCCATAATTTAATAAGGTAATGATAATGAAGCACATATTGCAAGCAAAGGAACAAGCAAAAAACATGGAGTTTATGGTTAGGAAGAAAACAGTTAAATAGTTTGAGGCAAAACTTTGATTCTAAAAAAAAAGGAAGCAAGAATGCAAGATCTTATCTACTTCTTGAGTGAGGCAAGAGGCAAAGCCAAATCTTTCCCATTTCTATATCAACTGCTGCTCTGGAAACGCAATTACCTGAAGTGGTTTGAAGTCCCTTGTCAGACATGGATAAGTGTTTGTGCTAACAATGCAAGGACTGCCCTGAAGTATGTGGGGTACGGTTAGTTCTCAGGACGCACGTGCAGAATCTTAATAAGTATTTAATTCTTTTCCTCAGAGAAGCCGGCCGTGCCTGGCGGGGATGCGTAACCTGAGATTTGCACAGACAAGTAGGAAACCCACAGGTGCAGAAGGGCTGCGCAGTGACTGCTCTCTTGGAATCTGCGCTGGGTTCCGTGGTACTACCTTAAATGCAGGGTCCAGCCCGGCCTTCCAGGTTACCCTCGAGGAGCTTCAGCCACTGCACCAGGGTGTAGAATGCCCTGACATCCTATGTGCACTCAGGCCCAGGTTATGGAATGAGGATGGCTTTTGCTCCTCCGGTTCTCTCGGATAGAGAATGTGTGAACAACCTTGAGGGGTCGATAGGTGTGAAGGTGAATTATTTATAAGACCGAAGTAGGAGATGACTTTGCAATCTAATATATTACCCTATTTGAGACTCTGATTCTTTCCGGCCCTGCTTTTGCTCCATGTACTAAACACCTGCCTGGTTTATGATAAATATCTAAGACTCTGAAACAGTAGCCAACTTTTGATGTATTCATCCTTTGCAGGGAGCAGTTAGAAACCAACCTCTGGCAGAATCCTTAATAAAAATGAATTGGCAAGAAGGGATGAAAAAGAAAAAGAAAGAAGCCTACAGCCTAACAGCCCTCAAAGTGTAGAACCGAGCCCTTGAAGAACTGAATGTATCCTGGGCATGTGGCAAAAGAGATGTGCTTGTAAATTTAAAAAAAAGAACTGGGCACCGGAGGTCCTCAACTCTGTGTCCCCATCACCCCCTACTATACCCGACATTGATTCCTGTAAGAGGGCCAATGGCAGGCGAGTAGTGGCTTTGCCCCACAATAAATACCTGTTAAAATGAACCATGAAATACTTTCCACAAAGTTCTTAACCTCGCCAGCGTTTGCTGTCTCATTTGTGCATATTATTTATCCTCCATCCACCTCCTAATCATTGCAGAAGAATCAAATAATGACCCCTAAGTACTCGTAGTCAGCAAGTGCTGCAAAAAATATGAACTTACATCATCTCCATTTCATTTTAAGTCAATTAGATATATTTTATGTGCTACCCTTTATATTTCAGTGCCTTTGAAGTCGTTAAGATGCCCCCTCTGCACCCATGAAATTGACTTCGTTTTATTGACAAACAGAGGGACTCTCATTTTGTTTTCATTAACTGGATAGATCTCAAACTTCAAATGCCTCATTTTTTAAAACAATAGGAAGTATATGCTTTATATTATGTAATGCGCAGGGTTTCTATTTCATGCATTGTTTGGCTAATTTTCTTTTAGGCAAATAAGCAAATTAACTTATATAAGCTATTAATACCAATTATTAATGCTTTTCATTTTGTTGGTTTCAGCAATCTTTGCTGCAACCAGATGGAAATTGATTTCATCAAGTTCGGCAACACTGCAGTGTTTTATAACCTTTGCAACCATGCTTATTTGAAAGGCTGGGTTTAATTATCCTTTTTTTTTTTTTTTCCCTTCATCTCAAGATGCTGATGGTAACAGTTCTATTGCACTTGACAGTTAAAAGTAAATTCATCTTGAGTGTTCCTACACTGCCCTTGATGCTTGTCACATAAGGAGACTTTAATATGCCCACCAGAAAAACATCAGCCTAGCTCATCTGCATCTTAGTTTTCACATTCATTTTTCTAAAAAAGCAAATATCTCAGCTACAAGCAATGCAGGAAGCAGGCCTTTGGGCAGAACAGAACCTGATGTGGTCAGTGCTCTCTAAGGCTGGAATTAAAGGCCCCCTGGGAGTCAAGACCCTTGGAAACCAGAGGAACTTGGACCTTTTCTCTATGGCAATGCCTCTGATGTTGGACCTTCTCTCTATGGCAATGCCTCTAATGTTGGACCTTCTCTCTATGGCAATGCCTCTAATGTTGGACCTTCTCTCTATGGCAGTGCCTCTGATGTTGGACCTTCTCTCTATGGCAGTGCCTCT
>PVJD01012799.1:0-37625 GCA_004026545.1 Mormoops blainvillei | reverse complement strand
ATTAAAAAAAAAAAAAAAGCCCAAAGATGATGGTTTAAAATGGCCTCTTTCAAGCCAATATAATATAGGGCAGTTTGCCTCTTAACGGCTGGCAATAGTTTATGTGAATAATTTACAGACAGCATCCTCACCTGTAATGAATGCATCAAAGGTGTATATGTTGTGATATGAAGTCTTTGATATTGGTCACATGAGCTATGGAAAGTTGCCTACTAAAGTTAAAACGAGTTTTGTTGTTCATTCATATAACGCTATCAACAACAGTTTACAGAGAAGTGAATGCTTGATCTCTCATTGTTTTCCTTGTGGTAAGGAATCTTTTATGCAAGGACGCAGGAAAATGCCTTTGTCAAAGGAGACAGCATCCAGAAGTTCTGCTTTCATGATGTGTTGTTCATTAAGGAACCAGAAGCAAGATTTTATTCAAAAGAAAAAAAAGTGAGTGTGTTTCTTTTTATCTTTTCTTTTTTCATATACTTCCTGTTTTGAAAGTTCGCTGTCCTCTTTCGGCGTTTAATGCTAACTCCGGTGTGAAGACCACTGGGGTGTTACTGCCCAGCATTTCTGAGGAGAGATTGCTGTTTCTTTGTTTTTTTAATTGCTTTTTCACTTGGTAAAAGTGGGAATGCCCCATTAACACTTCTTAGGCTGTATGCGAAATGTCTTCTTGAAAAATGATGAACAATCTGCCCCCGCCCCCAAACCTCTCTGTATTCCGGGAGGGAACAAATCCGCTTTGTGTTTGCTGGTGTCTTTATCATAAAGCATCGAAGACAAAATCTGGTGTGAAGGTCTAAGTAGAGCTCCGCCGTCTCTCTGCAAGACCAGGTGTGGGAGCGAGCCCCACAACGCCTATTGCCAGGAGACAACTGCTGCCCACGTGTTTCATTTCGTCTCTTTATGTTAAGTTCTTCCCCATGAAAGTGTTTACATTCTGCTACGAAGTCCAAGGGAAGTATGTCAATGCTGAAGTTAGAAGCAATAAGAAAATCCAACCATTATTCAGAGTCTGGATGTAGATGAGTATTCTTTCCATTTTATGTCTCTCCGTCTATTTAACTAAGAAGCAAAAGAAGTGGGAAAAAGAATGGTAATGGGCTTCGATATTATTATTCTGCTCTAAGCCCAAGGTAGTGATATAACTGAGACCAGATTTCCATTATAAGCATGAATTTTCGGGGACTTGTACCTCATTTCTTCAGAACTATACACTGGATGACCAAAAAAAACTTGGCCTATCAGGTCACACTGCAAATATTACTGAATATATACAAACTGTTATTTGGTTTAATAAAGTAATTTACAGCGTGGATTTCTGTATCTCACCTGCCTGGGTTCAAATCCTGGCTCTGTGTTCCACACTGCCTACTATTCTGAATCTGACATTGCTCGTATGGAATAGAAAAATAGTCAAAGTACACCTACCTCGCAGAGTTGCGAGAATGAAATGAGTTCAGATATGTAAAATATTTAGGAGGGCTGCTTACACACGGGAAATTTACTATGCTTATGGGATCTTCCAAAGTTGTTTGGAGAGGGGAGGGTAAGAAACATTGGATTTACTGGGAGGCTTTTTCAAACTATGCGGTTCCCAAACACATGAAATGGCTTTTCTATTTTATCTATCTGTTTATTTACTTATCTATTTATTCAAATCACTGCTGTTTTGAATCATTGTTTCTACATTTTAACCCTTGGGAGTGTAAGGGTTAGAAAATAAGTTGAAAGATACCAATTTAAGGAATGCAATACTTCTGTACATTATATTAAGCTAAATGGCAAAGCTGCAGCCCAGAGAAAATGAATTATTCTCTCCATTGTACATAGAAAGAAACAGTAGAGGAAGAGTGGGTACGGATTTTCCATGGTCAAAGAAATAATAAACAGCAAATCCGAAATTTGAACCCAAGCCTCATTGTCTCCACAAGGGTTTTATTTTTAGTTTTTTAAAAATAAACTCCACCAGTCTGCTGTAAAAGGAAACCCTGAAGAACAAAGCACAGTAGTCGGCAGCTGGAAAAACAAATGGAACATTGAACCGTGTGGCTTTAAAGAATGGAATATCTTTTTATTAGTAAGCATTTCAGACCGTGCAAGAATTTCAAAGATAGAGCAAAAGTAAAACAAGCTCTTTAAATAGTTGCAGATGATTCCGGAAGACTGTCTTTGTATGTACCCAGTGTGCGGGCTGTTGCTCTAACGTTATTCTTTTCAGTAACACCTATACTCACAGATGAGACGACATCAAAATGTAAATAGAGACATATGTTATAGCTAAAGATCAAACTGAGGCTGATGTCTAGCAGAAAAATAATTAACAAGGGCAGATCTTATATAAAGGATACATTCTGCATGTGTGTGTGTGTGAAGCTTTTTCCTGTCGTTTGTTTAGCTTACATGAGACCTGGGCCTTGTCTACAAGTGTTGTAACTTGCCCGGAACTCAAACAACTTCTTAGAGCCAAAGAGAAAATAGTACACATTTACAAATTTGCAAATCATTATTTTCTGCTATGGAAAACACAAATACGTTCTCTAGCCAATATACGTATCTATTTTCAGTAATTTGGAAACCTGTGCTTTATTCTACTAAATTGTCCTGAATTACGCAAGGTTTGTTGTGGTGGTGGTTGTTTTGCTTTTGTAGTGGCAAGTAATAGAAATGAACCTTATCTAGCCTAGAAAATATCAAAGAAAATTTAATGGAAGCATTTGGGGGAACATTTCAGGGAATCCAAGGTAAAAGTAAGCAATTGAGCATTTGAAAGTGCAGGCATTAGAGCAGCTGTGGAGAAGCAGGCGCGGGACTTCTTGCCCTTCGGGTGTGGCAGTTCCTATTCTCTGTATCTCTGAATTCGACATTCAAAACCCTCAGCTTCAGCGGTGTCCCAGCCAGGCATGTTTACGAGTTCTTTCTAGAGGAGGGTGCGGGAAGTGATTGCGAGGGGGCTGGCGTGCTGTCAAATGTGCCGCAGAAAGTGCTTCATTGAAAAAGGCCGTGTTATTGTCTGTTTTTCCAACATTACATTTAAAACATTTTCAAGCATATAGGAAAATTTAAAGCACAGTACAATAAAATACATGTTTATCCACCAGCTAATTTCCATAATCGTTGCGATTTTCCAGTATTTGCTTTCTCTCTGCCTACAACCCACGTACACACCATATTTGTATTTTACTGGATCAGTTGACAGTATGTGACAATCATGACAATTCCACCCTAAAAAACTTAGCATTGATCTGCCAAGAACAAGAACATTTTCCTAACTCCCCACAACACAATGATTATACATAAATATCTACGTATTGATTAATAATTAATTCTAATACTTAAGGCTAGCTCAACTTTCCCAGCTGCCCTTAAAATGTCTTAATTGTGTTTTTGGAATCAAGATCCAATGTAGGACCTTCATAATGACAGAGACATGTTGAAGAGATCAGGAATTATAAAACGCCCCTTCTTCTGGATTTGTCAGTATGCTCGTTATCAGTTCATCAACTCTCATATCCAAAATCATCTTCGATATCTCTTCCGAGTCAATGGGTTGGACATTTAGCGTTTCTCTTTTACAGTGTACATGAAGTTAATCTTTTATTGTCAGTAGAGGGCGCCAGAGGGAGCGGCTGAGTTGGGTGGTTACGGCTCTGAATCATTCATAAGGTTGTACTCAAACTGTCGGCCTGGCTACAGTCATCAGAAGACTTGAGTGTGGCTGCAAGATGGAAGTGCATGATGGTTTTCTCAGAAGGCTGTTTCTCACTAGCGATTGGCCTGAGGCCTCATTTCCTTGCTAAGTTGACCTCTTCATAATTATTGCCAAGTCACCTCATGACATGTCAGCCAACTGCCCCGTAGAGTTCGGTCTGTGACAGAAAGCTATGAGGAAGCACAATGCCTGATAAGTCTTATTTCTGGTAATGACACCCTGTCATACCCACCACTACAGTCCGCCTGCATGCACAGAGAAAGGGATCAGATCAGCTCCACCTCTTTAAAGAAAGCATGCCAACATATTTATGGATGTATTTTAAAGGCACCGCATTGGTTTATTTCCTTTCTTACATCACACATAACATAGTTTCAAATTTATCACATCTATATTAATAAAACATATAAGCAGTGAATTCAGTGCAGTGAATGAAGACTAAAATTTTGTTGCAGGATTTTTAAAATTTTAGAATATTTTCTACTAAAAACGCATACTCAGTGTATTGTCTTCAAAGGTCACTTGAAGTCCTTATTTTCTCTTTATGGTCATTTGCTATAGACTTAAGTTCCATGATTTGCCTTTTTTTTTTTTTACTTTTACTATGTTTATGATGCAAATCTGTCTTTTGACCACGTAAAGCACATGTATAGTTCAAACAACAAAACTCTTTTAAAAGCCATATTCTGAGATGTTTTGCCTTTGAAGCCCTGCGTCTTCTGCTTTATTTATCATTCTCTCTGCCTTGTTTCTATAGAGAACCATTTGTATTTGTTTTTGGTTTATTTTTCCTACATTATTTTTTTCAAAATAAGCCTTATAAAACTCAAACAGGAGCTAACCCCTTTTGATGTTATCTATTTTTTCTTGGATTTACAAAAGGCAAATAGTTACTAATTCTTTTGCACGGCGGCAGGAGAAGGAGACAGTAGTCCCTTCGTGTTCCGCGCCATGGTTGGGATCCTCCGGCTGGCAGCCATCGTGCTGTTTCCGGAAGGTGTCCTGCCAAGTGAACTGTACCTCAGAGACATTAGACATGGCGGCCGCGCAAATGGTAGCATGTTCCCTTTACACAGTTCTGGTTGATGAACCAATCACAATCATCTCCACAGTGAAATCTGTGGAAACGGTTGCTCAGGCAAACAGTACATTTCCCTGTGTGTTCCCTTTTGGCTAAGAGGAAACTGAGGCTTTATGCCGATTTTTATAGGATGAACTTCGTAGAGAATTCCTAAGTTAACTTCTGACTCTGTAGAAATAGTTTGATTTTTGTAGCCAAGCAAAGGTGGAAGGTTATCATGAAGAACAACACAGCAGGATGGGCAGTGGAGTCCTTGATGAATTAATTTTTTTCCAAACCTTTTCTTCAGGTAATTTGGGGGAAAAAAGCATTTAAAATGGCATACAGATTATCGCTTGTAAACATCAGGGTGTTTTCTGGATTGTTTACACCATGGAAAAATGACAAAGATGTATTTTTAAAGGCAGAAATATTTAAGGGAAATGGCTGTGAATTAATTACCAAATAAGGTGCATGAAATGAGTTTTATTCCAACAAACTCATTATATTCAGTGTTTCACTAAAGCAGCCACCAAAACTACAACTAAAGGGAATTAGGATTTTTTAGCCTGTTTTTGAATTAATAAGAGTCACAAATAATTCTCAAGGAACTTATCATGAAAGACGCCCCTTGTTACAAGTGAATTAATTCATCAGTTATAACTTGTTTTTTTTCCTTGTTTCCAAGTTTACTTGTCTTTTTCCTTCCTTCTGATGTTTTCTTTCTCTCATTTGGTCATTTGTGTTCATTCTTTCATAATTTATTACTTTAATTTGTTCAACGGCTTATTCATCTCTTCATTTACTTGTTCTTTTAGTCATCCACATAGTAGCTTGGAACACTACAGTATCAAATGGTATTGTAACAAGTTTCCCACTCCCAACTCTGACATTGCTATAATACACTCTTCACACAGCAGACAGTGACCTTTTGAAAGTGTAAATTATATTACTTTCCTCCCCTGTGAAGTACCCCACAATGGCCTATAATATCACTGAGGGAAAATTTCGAATTTCTACAGCGGCTTACTTAATCCGACCCCTTGCTCACTCTCCAATTTTGTCTCCTTACACATATTGCTCCAGCCATATTGACTTTTTTCTGTGCCTCGAAAACACCAAGCTATTTGTACCTCAGGGAATTACTCATTATTCTATCTATCTAGAATGTTTTTCTCTCAGATTTTACAGGGGATGACTATCGTCATTTCTATCATTGCTCAAATGACAGAGATACCTCAGAGATACCCTTGTGGTTCTTCCCTAATAGAATGCAATCTCAGTGAGCACAGGAACTTTATTAATCTTGTTCACTGTTATAGCCCCCAAACTCAAAAATAATGCGGACATATAGTAGATTGCTGCTAAAGAATGGTTGGAAGGGTGTACGAATGTTCCAGAAACAGTCACTGTAAGTGTGTCCGGTGTTCAGTTTCACCGTAGGATAGAGGGATAAAAGCCAGTCACAGAAAGACCAATACCATATGATCCCACTTACATGTGGAATCTAATGAACAAAATAAATTGACAAACAAAATAGAAACAGACTCATAGATACAGAGAACAGACTGAAGGCTGTCAGAGGGAAATGGGGTTGGGGGACTGGGTCAAAAAAGGTGAAGGAATTAAGAAAAAAAAGAACAATAACAAAAAACCCTCATAGATACAGTATGGTGATTACCAGAGGGAAAGAGGGATGGTGGAGGTAGAAGGTCATAAAAAAAGAAAGAAAGTGGGGAGAGGGGGAGGAAGGAAGGAAGGAAGAAAAGAAGGGAGATTCAGAGATTCTTAATTGGTGAAGTACAAAAATAAACTAAAATTATCACAACGGATACTTTTCTAGTGAAGAGATACACACATAAATACATGATTTCCATACAGTGTATTGCTGATAAAAGTTCATACTAGCAACAAGGCAACTTAGAAAATGGAGATATTTGACTAACTGGAAAGGTCATGTAAATAAAAAGGAGGAGAATTTTTGGCTTATGTAAGGACTAGCAAAGAAACCATTTTGATTGGAGTTGAGTGAGACGATGAGGTCAGTGGTGTAGGTAGAGGCTTGGGTATTAAATGAAAATGTATTCATGAAATTTCAGCTGCACAACATCTTTGAAAAGCATCGATTAAATCAAAGAGCTTGACTGGGATGAATGTCTAAGATACTGCGTTGGCCAAAAAGTCTGTATGTTTTTCCCATAAAATAAAAGACACGCTTTTCATTTTCAGCAACCACTTTATTGATTTGGATATTTTGAGTATGTTGGCTCTCTCTTGCGTGGTAGAACGTTGATTGTTCTCAGTTAGTGTCTCGATTTGATCTCCGTCAACTTCAACTAGTCTGCCCAACCATGGGGCATCGTCCAGGGAGAAATCTCTAGCATGAAACTTCTCAAACCACTTTGGACATGTTCGACCAGTCACAGCACCTTCTCCATGCAATGCACAAATCTTTTTTTGCGTTTCAGTTGTGTATTATTTCAATATTAATTATTTTAATACTTATTATTTCAAGAAACCACCTTTCTTGAAATAATAAAGCATTATACACCAAAAACATTGCATATTCCATCTTCAATATTAAAATGGCTACACCAAAATGCACCAATTTTGATAAGTTTTTAAAAAATGCATGCTTATGTGACAGCCATGGCCATACAATCTAACAAAACTGTTTCAGATGAAGTTGAAGACAACAAGCGCTAATAGAGTCATTTTATGGAAAAAACTGAGAGAACTTTTTGGCCAACCCAGTAGCTTACTCACAAGCTAGCAGTTGATACGGACTGTCCTGTGGGACCTCAGCTAGAGCTGTTGACCCAGCAGCTACATGGGGCCTCTCTAACTGGCCTGTGTTTCCTCACAGCATGGGGGCAGTAAAGCAGGTAGCCTTCTTGAGTCATAACTAAGTGCTCGCAGTAGGAGTTTTCTGGTAAGAAAGAAGCTGGGCCTCAGAGACCATGAATCGTCGTTTCCACTGCATTTCCATAGTTTGCGACTTTATAAGGTGAGCCAAAGTCTGGGACTTCAGAAGAGAGAGCGCAAATGCTATGTCTTAGTAGGAGGCACATCCATTAATTTGTGGACATGTTTTGTGTTAGTAACTTGACTTCATTTTAAATGTTTTTCTATGTTGAAAGTTTCACTGGTGAAGGATTCTCCCTCCCTGCCGCCACAGCAGGATAGAAATCAAGAGGAGAGGCAAAACAGGTGCAAAAGGGGTTTACTAAAAACCAGGTGGAGGGAAAGGAGACGGGGAGAGAGCTTCACGCAGCAAGGAAGCGCACACTAATAACGAACGTGGCTCCGCGAGCTGCTGCTGGGGTCTGACCGAGGCAGGGTTTGGTTCTTCCTGCAGGTATGTAGTAGATTTCTTTGCTTCCCAGGAAGTCTTTGCTTTCGGGGGCAGGTGTTGACCAGGCATGGGCAGAGTGGAGCTCTTTGAGGAGTGTCTGAGGAGAAACAAACTCATTTGAGACAGGTTCTGCCTGTGTCAAAGGCAAGTCCTACTAAAAGCGCTTTGGAATCATTCAATTCCTGCGTAGATGTTCTTTGCCAGCCTGAGACAACCGTCAGGGTGAATATATATTTCCCTATATATTATCTAATACACATTATACATTATCTATTATTTATTATACATTATTAATTATATATAATTTTCTTTTGTTGATGTAACCTCTGAAGGCTACTGAGGCATAAATAATATCTATCTGTCTACCTATGTATCTAGCAATCATCTATTTACTGCATCATTGGCTTGGAAAGAACACCTGGCCATGACCCCCAGATAATTCTGAAATTGTCCTAGGAGATATAAGGCAGCTAAATGTTTTCCAGGTAATTCTAGAGCAATTTTGATAGTAGAGTTAATAACACCTTTTCTACCTTGACTCCTACTCCAGTTCTTGCCGAAATAGTTAGCTTTTACCTACCCTGGGAAAGATGCCATTCCCAAAAACAAATTGATACCTTCCATTTCTATGACTTGCTCAAACAGGCCTTTATATCTGGGATGCCTATCAGTTCCTTCATGGCAACAATAAATCCTACCCATTCTTTAAAGATAACTGCAAATCTCACCTAATCCTTCCTAAATCTCTCCCTTTGGGCAATGCCACTCCTATGGCAGTTACCACTTTGCCTTGTGTTATAGGTATATGTGGCCCTACAGTTAGAATGTGAGCTCCTTGAGGGCAGGCCATTTATTTTTCTTATCTGTTTACTCCTTAGTACCCTGCATAGTCCATTGCTTATAATAGATGTTCACTTTTCTTGATTTCCATCGACACATTGGTCAAGCTAGGCAACCAATCAAAGAAAAAAACAAGCTAGCTAAACACTTTCACAATGAATTCCTATAAAACAAACTTTTCATGTGGCTAATTGGTTTGGAGGCTAGTTGAACAGATTAAGGCAGATTTTCACAGAATCAAATGTAATGGCCGATTTGGTTGGGAAAAAGTATATAAAGCTCATTATTTGTAGTCATATAGAAAATAATCCAGGTATACTTTTGATTAGCATTTATTTTTGATGATTTGATAAGTTATGTAGACAGTGTTTGTGTTCAGTCAAGCTTTCAGTCAATTTCCATTGACTGAAAATGCAAAAGTACCTCATAGTTGTAACCTTTCATCTCATCTTCCCCGGGAGCATCAAATCAGACTTTTCTCCTCTAGGAAGAGCCATGGACATCAGGATGGCAATAAAGCAGAGTCGTGACAGATATGACAGTGACTAATTGTAGCTGGTGCTATCGACATGGCAGAGGATTTTCTTATTAAAGGTAAGGGTCCAAGGAAGATTTGAGAATGAGGACACAGTGTAACGGGGTCAGGGCACAATGTCCACCTCAGGCCTGAGTCAGCCCAAGTGGAAAATTGCTTGAAAAGCAGGTTAGCAATTTGAACCAGGAGTGAACAAATATAAAAAAGCTTTTTAACACATCCATAGGGATGACCACGCATATTCTCCAGTGTCCTTAAAATTACTACTTTTTCTTACCAGAGGTACATATTTTTAACTCCTCTTTTGATCATTTGTCCAATGCGATGGACACATAAGTAAGTATACTAATAACTGAATTTTGCTCACTCTCCCTCTTAGTACCTTTGTGTCAATTTCTTCCTCATCTTCATTGTCTTGGATCAGAGAAATAGTTGGAGACTATTTCCTACTTCCAGGTTTTCTTCTCTTCAAAGCTCATTGTCTCTGTGATCCAGAAGCGTAAACTGTTTAATTAGCTTACATCTTAACTTCTAAATGCTATCCTCCAAAACAAAGATCCAGGGCTTCTGAAAGAAGTGTTTGAATCTAGGATTGGCACAGGAAAACTACAAGATAAATTTAAGATATCTGCTGGTGCCAGGTATCAAGGCTCCAGAAAGAGGGCTTGTTGCGAGGACACGAGAGCCCGGCTGAAGGAATGCCTAGTGGCCAAAGTTGTATGTTTTAAGGGAAGAAAAAGTGGAGACACTAGAAGACAATAATACAAATAAAATATGTATCCATGAGTCCACACTGATATAAGTAAATCATTAAATAAATAATAAATATTTGAGAAGAGATTGCTCTTTATGGAAAAATTCCAAATAATAAAGCAGAAGAAAAGAGGAAACAAAAGGAGTCAATATTAGGCAAACATCACACAGTGGGTGTTGCTCCAGAAAGTTCCGTGAAATTAGTAGCTAAATGTCTGAGGAGAAACAGAATATTTGCATCATCTCAAAGTCTCTCCCCCAAGATATTTATTAACTGCAATGGGAAAAATACTACCTTTACAGTTGATTAACCTGGTAAACACCACCTTAACCAAGGTTGACATCGTCAGGGAATACCAACATTTTGTTTCCCTGATACGGATGTGCAGAGGGGGTTTTAGATAACATCTCTGCGGCTTTTGTGTCAAAAATGTATATCCTGAATCTATACATGAGAAAAAAATCAGACAAACCCAAATTGAGGGACATTCTACAAAATAACTCAGCTGTACTCCTTGAACAGTGTCAAAACCATAAAAGATAAAGACTGAAGAAATGTAATCTGTTGGAGAAGGAAGGCTAAGATATCAACTACATGCCATGAGGGTTTTTGGATCGGAACCTGAAAGAAAAATGAACATCGGTATAAAACTGGTAAATAGAAATAAGACCTGCAGTTTAGCTAATACTTTCTTACAAGTATTAATTTCTGAGTTTTAACAGTTATACTATGGTAACATAAGATGTTAACATTAGGGGAAACAATTTCATAGAGATGCTCTCTGTACTATTTTTGGAAAATTTTCCGTAAGTCTAAAATTAGTTTGAAGTTATAAATGAAAACAACTAATAGATATATTGAAATTCTAATTGAATACATAAACTGTATAAATTGGAGGACTTCAGGTTATGTCAGTTTAAAAGCATGTATTAGAGGTTTATTAGAGGTGTCCAAAAAGAAGCTAGAGATGGAACAAAGATTAGTCCCTGCCCCTAAGCTGTTCAGCGTGTAGCAGCATGAGAAACAATCACATACTCCAATACTTTCACTTACATCTGGTAAGCAGTTATATAATGATATGCTTCAGGCATCAGGGAAGCGCAGAATCAAAGCTCTTAGTTCAAGCTGGATGTCTAAAGAATACTTATTAGAATAAATTATTTCTCGGCTGAATCTTTTTGGAGAAATATGAATTATTCTGGAAAAATACAGCATATATTTAATTTTAAAATAATTCTCCTTGTATTTGCCCACTCATTAATTAATATCTTCATATTGTCTTATGGATTTTCTGATAACTTTATGATTGCAGTGAAAATATCAAAATATCAGAGAAAATGCAGATTTTCAAGTTCATTTGGCTTTATCTATGCACAGTTACCAACATAGCCTCTGATACGGTAATTTGCCTGTCTTTGTAATTGATTTCAAGTATCAAGCTGAATTGATTAACTGGTGGTTCACAAAAACCAACAACATTGTACGAAGAAATATCTCAGCACTGTGTGTTCCACCTGATCATATTTTTGGTCAAGGTAGAGTCAGACTACAAAGTTGTTTCTCTCCCAATCAGTCTCCCACTCTAAAAAATTCGCCTTACCAATTGCTACTTTTATATTAAGTTGCAACAAATAGTAATTTAACTAACATATCTGTAACTTCAACAATTATGCTCACTTGCTAGATCAGCTGCCGTGTATACATTTTATATACTTAACACTTGCCACAAAGAGAACCCAACAAGGTTAGCCAGATAATTACCAGTCTTGTCACACATGTCAGCTCTACAATTATCTTTAATTAACTGGAACCTTGATACAATCACCAGTAGTAATCGACAGTAATCATTCTGAACTGTTCTCCTTTGACTCCCCTCTAGAGCCAATATTGGAGTATTATTTGATTTTAAGCAAGTAAGTATAAATACAAGAGCCTGAAATGCCGTTTAATAATTTATTTTAAAGAATTTCTCATCAATTGCTTGCATTAATTTTTTCTAGTAGTTAGCATTTTCCAGAACGTTTAAATATCCGTGATGTAGAGAGACTATAAGATGCCAGAAAATGTCAGCAAAGATGTTGACAAAGCATCTTCACTTTGTGATAAGTACACCAATAGGAATAAAATAAAAGAATTACAAATTTTATGCTTTAATAGACATAACTGTACTTGAATGCGAAGTTGTTTAATTGAGGTGTTGTAGATAGATACAATTGCTTAGAGCAGGGACTACTGAATGATGTTATTAAAAAAAAGCAGATAGAATTGATCCTATGCAAGCGATAGTAGTTCATTGTCATGGCTGGAGCAGACAGGGCATCGTCAATGTCACAAAACAATAGCTAAGCAATGAATTTTGGAGAACATGAAAGATCAAAATCAAAGATCATCGATAGCTGTTAAAAAGAAATTATGAAGTGGGACAATCTTTAGAGGAGGGTGACAAGTTTGAAATGACACCTGGAAACAAATATTACCTTTGTCAGGAAAATGTGCAAAGGGAGGTAGTCATGAGGAAGATAATTCCAATTATTCAAGGCTGGTGAGAATAAGAGAGAGAGAATGCTAAGGCATCAGCAAAAGGGAATGGATGGGAAACTGTATTATAGTCCTGTCCAAGATCAGGAACTACATACACGGCTTTCCATGATTGTTGATGGCAATCTATGGGTAGTAGGATGACAATACCAATTAGGACAGTCAACCCAAAGTCATAGAAACACCTCCACCCCCAAACAGTGACTTAGCAAGTAGTTTATTTCCTTTTTGTTCAACACTAATAATAATAATAATCATAATAACAACAACAACAACAACAACAGCAACTTGGGGTAGGCAGTCTATAGTTGGTAGAGCTATTCACCAGCGTTGTCAAGGAACTATGCTCTTTATATGAGGGGGGACCCCCCAGAACTCGGAATTATCTTCTGGAGGGTAGACCCCTTGTAGTACAGGCTTCCCCCGCTAGGTGAGTGTTGTAGGAACCCATCTGTATCAGTGCACCAGCTGGTGTTGTTGTGAGAGGCTGCATTTGGCTTCAGTGAATTTTTTTTGAAAACTCTTTCAACACGTTCCCCCATCTCATGATGGTGATTTACCAGCGCACCTGCTCACACCACGCTGAGTGTTCAGCAGTTTTTGACCCAAAACATCATACCCAATGCCCCACCCTTCCTGTTCACCCAATCTCACCCTGAGTGACTTTTTTTTTGTTTCCCTGAATGAAAAAAAAATCCTCAAAGGGAAACATTCTGCGGATATGGAAGAGGTGAGATAAACAAACAAATAAACAAACACAAAACCTGCACAAGCACTAAAAGGCATCAAAATTGACAAGTTCAAAAACTGTTTTTAGCAGTGGGAAAAAGTCTCAATAGGTATATCGCATCAAATGGAGAGTCCTTTGAAGGTGACTGAAGTTTAAACACATAAGAATAAATGCACAGTTTGTTATAAGTAAATTACAGTTTTGGGTGCCCCTTGTATTCCCGCTATGTTCATTTCCCATTGCCACAGTAAAAATACCACAAGTTTAGGGCCTCAAAACAACACAAATAATTTATTCTCTTAGACACCTGGTTGTTCAAATTCCAAAATGTAACCTATGGAGCTAAAATGAAGTTGCAGCTGTGAGCTGTTGCAGGCTTTTTGTTTGTTTGTTTGTTTGTTTTTCTTTTTCTGGAGGTTCCAGGAGAGAATCTATGTCTTGCCTCTTTCAAATTCTAGTGGCTGTTGGCATATTTGCGGGGGTGGGGGTGTGTCCATGATTCAAACTACCCCATCTTCTATGCTATTCTTTATTGTGTACTTTTGGTATTTGTAATTGATGAATCTCCAGGCATTGCAAGAAAAAGGAAGTCGCTAAATAAATACTGGTGGAGTGATTCTTAAGGAAACTTTCCCCAAAACTCCCTCCAGAACTTCCACTTTTATTTACCAAAACCATGTTGCATGACTAGTCCCAGAGGCAAGGACATTTTGAGAAGGCAATATTTTACTTTCCAGCCTCTTTAGAGGAGAAAAACAAGAAAAGGGTGTGGCTGGGAATGAACAAGTCAACCAAGAGTATTTTGCATGTCTTTGTTGGAGCTCCGGCATATATGCGTGTACCTGTGGCAATATATATACACACATGTAAGGCATGTTCCATCCTCAGTTTATGGCATTTTGTGGTTTTTATGTCCGTTGGCTAGGAAGCGAGATGAAATGGAGGTAGAACAATGAGTGAGAAGAAAACGAATGTAGAGGTGAAAACTATATCCCCTTTTTTCCTTCTAGGTTTTATGGGCTGGTCTAGTAATTAAGTTAACAGAAGCCAGACACAGAGGAGGAAAACATACTTCAGACATAAGGGAAACCCATAAAAATATGAGACCCCCTGATGGTCAAGTATATGTACCTGCTGAGCTAAGGAGAAGAGGTTAGGGGGCGGTCTGGGCTTCAAAGTCAAGGGAGACAATTTTACAGGGAAATGAGAAAAGCAAATATTCGTTTACCATGCAGCCGAGTCTTTCCAATTAAAAAAAACAAAAACAAAAACCTCTGGTAATAACTCTCTTTCTATATAGGTATAGTCCCTACCTAAATGCTTTTCAGGCAGTTAAGGGGGAAGGAAAAAGATCTGTCTGAGTTTGCTGAGCCCCAACTGTCTTCTGCTAGAAATAATCCATATGCCAAATTAGCACATTCTAGAACATCGTGCTCCCCCCTTAGAAAGTATGACCATACTGGTAATAGGAAAAAACAAGCCATATCAATAAAATTATTAATTTGTGGGCTTTTGAAATCCCACTGTACCCAATACCTGATATTAAAATTATTGCAAGTTCCTAAGAAATATAAATGGAGTTCTTTTGCAAAATATTTTATCTAAACTTAAAAAGAATGGCTCTTTCTCGACTTTAATATTTTGTTAGTTTGGGCTTAGAAAAGTTGTCTCTAGAAAAAGCTATATTGGATAACAAACAAATACACAGATTTGTTGGCCATTCATCACACAAAGTAGAGATGTTAACTAAATTACCATATAATTTTTTTTTCTGCTTACTTTCTTGTGTAATACAAATATATCTGGGACAAAAGACAATAAAAAGTGAAGGGGCGCTGGGATTTAGACACAAAGCCTTACACGTTTAAAATTCAATGGCACAGGTAAGCTCTTAGCATTTGACTCTGGGATCATTATGTTGTGAGGACAAGATTTTATCATTCCACCTTCATATTTATATGTTAACAAATACATGTCTTCTATTACTTTTACTCTTGTTGATTATTGTTTAAATTTCTAGTTGAAAGGAAAATTCTTTGTTCTTCTTACTGTAGCACAGGATCTGATTTTCTTTTGCAATGCACGTTTCTGATTCTTGTGGTTTCTCTAAAACGAAGCAAATCATAGAAAATAAAACATGTGACAATTTAGCTGTTACTGATGGGTAACTATGAAATAGTCATTTAAGTACTTTAAAAAATTACAGCTGTTAGAAAATTGGAAAACATGGTCTATATGAAATAGCAGCTGTTAAAGTAATTCTTAAGAAGACAGTTTATCTGAACATTTAAAGCAGAAGAGAGAACGATACCATGCATTTCTTGGGTATTGGCTGATTCTTAACAAATGCAGTTTAAACTGCATTTAAAATATGTCACCTTTTGTTGCTCTGCAATGTAGTATTCTATCTGTATGTTAAATACAGTAGACGTACTAAGAAGTCAGGTGATACCTGGCTGTGATTCAGTAAATCTGTGGATTTTTCCACTGTCAGTAAAGACTCTCTTACCTCTCGGTCTTTATTTGAAGAGTGGCCATATATTAATGTACCATTAAAATGTTTCCTAGCCTTTTAAAGAATATTTTATTTTCAAAATTCTTTACACTTAATTGCAGGGACTATGTAATACAGCCCTTAGAACAAGCTTCTGAAGACCCTCTTTCTATCCATTCATTGTTTTTCAAATAGCTCTGCTCTCCGGATGTCTACTTAGTGCCAAAATATTCCCTGCGTGACAACATTCTGTCAGATCAATTATTGGGGCCATCGGGGCTGCCCTTGAACCGCAGGACCATTCAGAGTTCTTAGTCATGAAACAATTACCTCCAGATCTTACCACCAAGCTGTGACTGAATTCTCGAGTTAGGTAAGAGACTTCCTGATTTAGCCTTGATGGGCTTCCATGCTGGGAGAATCTGGCTCACTTCACAAATTCACCACCGAAGTGCAAGTTGACAATATAAAAAACAATAGTGACTGAGCAGCTACTCTCCCAGAGAGTCAATTAGGCATTTTGGAAGCTGAATGACTTCTTTCAGGCCAATGAAGCACTAACTTACTTAATGGTACCCCAGTGGCAAAGAAGAGTTCACGCAGCTTCCAAAAATGCCCAGCTTTCTCCCAGGGAGTAGTTTACACACTATAAACACACTATAAAAATCTAGCTCAATCAATATAGGCCAAATACTGCATTTATAAAATGTTAAGAGATGTGGAAGCCGAGGCAGATAATAAAATGGCCTTATCTGACTTCAAAGGCAACTGAAATAGAAAAATGATTGTACTACTGAATTTGCAGTGAGTCATAAGTGTAACTTATAAACTGCATGTCTATAACAAATATTTATCATCTGGATGAATTTTATGGGAACAGGTGAAACAATACAATTTCATCAGGCTCAAGAGATAGAAATAAGCAACATTTTCTAGAACTCGCAGAAGCAGTTTAGAATATCTTGGTCATTTTACATTAAATAATTCAGTTAAAAATATTAGGACACCCTTTAAAAATTTAATATTGCCATAGGTATGAGAATTCTTCTCTGAAGTAGCTTTATCATAATGGAGAATAAAAATCAGACATGCAAAAAAAATCAGAATGAAGCTGGGTATAACCTCATTACACCTTCTCGTCTTAATGGTCTGAATAACACCATCGCTAAACACTCATCTGGGTATTCTCCATGGTTGTTTTAAAGATTTAACAAATTCTACTGAATATCCTGGATAGATAGGGTTTAAACTATTGCTCATTGGAAGGTTTCTTATCACCTTCCTATGAGTACACAAGTCTCATCAACTTTAAAGGGAATTAACCACAATAAAGAGGGGCGTATGTTTAAAAAACCAACTCCAATGTGTCTGTCTAGCCAAAACATTCTTTATTTGTAATATTAATGAAATGGTCTCCCCTATCTCAGTGTATTCTTTTCTTATACATACGAATGCATGGTTTCTCATGTTCACAGTTTTAACCTGTTTTTCTTGTCAGATTAATTTAGATTATAAAACTCCAGGAAAGTAGGGTAAAGTTAAACTGTAAACCGAGCTCATTATTTGAATTTTGCAACAGAAACACAATAATTAATAATAATGGTAAGTCTGAATTAGAATTCTGATTCAGATAGGTTGTAAAATGAGTTTTCTATTATTGCATAACAAATTACCACAAATTTAGTTGCTTAAACAATACAAAATTAATATATTATAGTTTCATAAGATAAAATTCCAACATTTATCTCACTGAGCTGAAACTGAGGTGTTAGCAGGATCGTGTTTCCTTCAGGATGCTCTAAGAGAGGATCCGTTCCTTGCTCATTTAGATTCTTGGCAGATCTGAGTCCCTTGCTATTGTAGGACTGAGGTCATACATTCCTTGTTGTCTGTCAGCTAATGGTGTTCCCAGCTTCTAGAGGCCATTTGTATTCCTTGGCTCTTGACCCCATTTCTTCATCTTCAAAGTTAAAAATGGTGGCAAAGTCTTTTCCCACTGAATTTCTTTTTTTGTTGTTGTTGTTGTCTCATCTCTGACCTACACGTCTCCCTTCCACTTCTGCTTTTAAGAGTTCATGTAATTACATCAGGCTCACTCAGACCATCCAAGATAGTCTTCTCATTTGAAGGTCAATAACCTTCATTGCCTCTTGCCAAGTTGCCTTTCTCATGTAAGGTAGCCTATTCACAGGCTCCAGGAATTCTGATGTAGACATCTTGGAGGAACGTAATTCTGCCTATCACAGGTAAATTTAAAGGGAACTTGAAAATCGAAAATTACCTTTAATAATACCCCTAGAACACCTTATTTTTCACACATGGATCACTGCAAACTTGTAGTTTTGATACGGACAATTACCTCCAAGGGGAGGAGTGATATATAGCTATGACAGGTGAAACGACTTGCTCTAGAAAGAAATCATTCTTGGATCTGACATATACTGCAGACATTTTAGCTTTTAAAGTAAATAATGTTGATCTTTTTTTATCACTTTTTTTTTTACCAAGAAACAAATATTATTAAAGGAAAATTTATTCCGTTTTTATTTGGTTATTCTTAAATATAGACATGACATAATAATTTTCATGATCCAGAATGAATGGCAAATGCAATAATAATACTTTTCTACTTTTTAAATTATATCTCTGCTCACAAATAACAAGCAAATTCTTCTAGGCTTTCTCCTGCTTAGCTTATAGCTCCCAACTGATTTCTCTCTTTAAACATCTCATAATAATAATATAAAAATAATAAAGTCAGGATGCCAGAGAAATGGGGATGTGAAAAATCCCCTTTGTCTCTCCTCTTGAACTTTCAACAATTTGAGCAGCTATAACTGAACGAAGGACTCCCTACTTAACACACAAACCCACCCAAGACATCCACGTATTGAAACATCTTAAGGTGGATAAGTGGGTACAAACCAGAAAGGGGAGAGAAGAGAAAAGCTGAGAGGGGCCATGGGAATAGTTCTACAGCTTGGGGCTCATGGCAGGGCTCAGCTGGGAAAGAGGAAGAATCAGGTTGTGGTTGGCACTCCCATCAGCCAGGAGGACCAAAGAGATTTAATGAGCATCCCTGTGGGAGTGGGCAGTAGGAGCTGTAGCTGGGACCAGTGACTAGGGCAGGTCCAAAGCATAGAGGTGTGGTCACAATTGTCTGGCAATCAGCATTCTACAGAGATACAAAGCCACGGACCCTGGCCACCTTCCCTGAATCTCCCAGAGCTTGTTTCCCACTCACTCCTCGTGTTGCATTGCAGGACACATTATCTTAAAACTGGTACTACAGAAACAAATTTTCCCTGATTAAAGGGTGTGCTCTACGACTAATCTCAGGGCCCAGTGGATAAGTAGGGGGCACTCCAAGGAGGTCCACTGGTCACCATTGCTGGAAGGGCAAAGCAACAAAGAAGGTGGCTGGGGTCCCCCAGCTTACCCCACCGCCACACCTTCTCAGGGAACGCTAGGTAATTTCCACCACCAAATGTAAATCTGAAGAGCCAGAGAGGTGGAAGAGAGCTAAAAAGCTGGTGATTCAGTGCTACCTACTAAAAAACAATAAAAAGACTTCTTATCAATCTACTAGAGAAGTGACACTCATACATAGATGCCTACGCACAGAAGGAATCCATCAGACACCACAAATAACCAATGTTAGAGGCAGCTCAGAAAGAAATGGAAAATCCTCCAGAAAATAAATTGTAAAGATATGAAAATATGTGATTTAAATGGCAGAGAATCCAAGTTTGCAGTTCTGAAAAAACTCAACAAGATGCAAGAAAACCCAGAGAGGCTGTTTAATGATCTCAGAAACCAAATCAATGAACAAAATAAGTACATTAACAAAGAGATTGAAACTTTAAAAAAGAGTCAAATAGATATTTGGGAGATGAATTCCATGTAATAGATCAAGGATGAACTAGTGAGCACAGGAAACAGAGCTGACCAAATGGAGGAAAGATTAGCAATATCAAAGATAGAAATCTGGAAATGATGCAGAGCGGAGAAGAAAAAGCTTGAGCATAAAAAAAGACAGAACTTTAAGAGAACAACCTGACTCTGTCAGGAGGAGCAATGTAATGATGGCCACAGAAGAAGCAGACCAGAGGGAGAAGGGAATGGAGAGCCTAGTCAAACAAAGAGTTCACGAGAACTTCCCAAACCAGTGGGAGCAGCTAGGTTCTCGAATCCAAAACGCACGCAGGACACCTAATTACCTCAATCCAAAAAAGCCTTCTACAAGGCGCATTGTATTAAAAGTGTCAAAAATTCATGACAAACAAAGAATTCTCAACGCAGCCAGGGTGACGAAGGAAATAGCCTGTAAGTGAGAGCCCATTAGGTTACCATCAGACTTCTCGGCAGAAGCTCTACAAGCTACATGAGAGAACAACCAAATACTCAAACCACTGACAGAGAGAAAGATCAAGCAAAAATAATACATTAGCAAAGTTATCCTTTACATATGAAGGAAAAACAGGCTTTTCCAGACACACAGAAGCCGAGAAAATTTATCGCCAGAGACCTCCGTTGCAGGAAATACTCAAGGGGGTTATTCTACCTGAAACAAAGAACGAAAGGTGACAAAATGACAAGTAACATCACTGACAAACTTACAACCTAAACAGGGATAATTTGGGACCACAAAAACATAAAAGGGGAGGGGGTAAAAGTGTGAATTTGCAAAGGAGGATGGAGATCAGATGCATTCCGAAGGAAAAGGACTACTGTATCATGAAACTTTGTTTATGGAAAACCACACACACACACCAAAACTGAGATGCATACCTTAAAAAAGGAGAAAACAAAGGAAAAACACATGGAACACCACAAATAAAAAGACAGAAACCCATAGGAAAAAACAGTGAAGACATAGAGCTTCAGGCCTTACATTTAAAGTCTTTCACCCTTTTTGGGTTTGCTTTTGTGTATAACAGAAAGGGCCTGATTTCATTCTTCTGCATGTGGATACCCAGTTTTCTCAGTACTATTTATTGAACAGACTATTCTCCTCCAACTCTTTATTCTTGGCAACTTTGTCAAAAACAAATTCACTGTAAATGTATTATTATTCTCTCTATTCTCTTCCACTGCTCTATGCACCTGTTTGGCCACTATTTCTCTGTAAAGTATTTTGAAATTAAGAAGTGTGATATATCCAGTTTCTTCTTCTTTCTCAATATTGCTTTAGCTATTTGAAGTCTTTTGTAGTTTTATATGAATTTTAGAATCACTTTTTTCTATTTCTGTAAAAATTTTCATTGGAATTTTTATAGGAATTGCATTGAATCTGTAGATGGCCTTGAAAAGCATGAATATTTTATCAATATTAACTCTTTCAATCCATGAACACAGGGCATATTTCCATTTATTTGTGTCTGCTCTAATTTCTTTCATCAGTATTTTACAGCATTCAGTGTACAAGTTTTTCATTTTCTTGGTTAATTTTATTCTTGTTTTTTAGTCTTTTTAAACTATTATAAATAGGATTGTTTTCTTAATTTCCTTTTCAGATAGTTCATTTTTGCTGTATAGAAACACAACTGATTTTTGTATATTGATTTCGTATACTGCGCCTCTAAGGTAGAAAAAAGATATTCCATGCAAATAGTAACCGAAGAAGTACAGAGATGGGTATACTTATTCAGAGAAATAGGTTTTAAATCACAACTGTCACAATAGGCAAAGAAGGTCATTACATAATGATAAAAGGGTCAATTCCACAAGAAGATATAACAAATATAAATATATAGGTGCTCAACATCAGAGCACCTATATATATATAAAGCCAACATTGACTGATATAAACGGAGAAATAAATAGCAATACAACAATAGTAGAAGACTGAATTACTAGGTTTCAATAATAGATTGATCACCCCGACAAAAAATCAATAAGGAAACAGACAATTTGAACAACATTACACACTAAATGGACCCACCAGACATAACAGAAAATTCCACACAACGGTAGCAGTATAGACAGTCTTCTAAAATATATATAGCACATTCTCCAGGATAGGTCACATGTAATCCAATTTTCAATTCACTTGCATCTCTATTGTAAATACCATGGAAACATTTTACATTATGACAGCTTTACTCTCCATTATTTGTTGAAGTTACTGTAGGTGGAAAAGATAAACAAGCGAGGCTACCTCATTACTGAGTGTGTATGGTTGCTATTATTAATGTAAAATTCATCATATCCCTAGTAGATTATACAAATTCTGCATGCTTTGCAAACTCTTCTTTAAAATGCCAACAGAAACCCGTCTCTCATCTTCTGTATTCTAAAACACTTTGAGTATTGCTTTATAATAACACACCTCATTCTGCTGTTAGAACATATTATTTTGTTGGTTATAATATGTTTGAAAATAGAAAACTTCTCTTATTTATTTTTATGTTTTATTTCCAAGAACCAAGAAACCTAATGACAAACTTTGTACATGGATCGTGCTCAGGAAGATAAGGTGACATGAGATGAGATGAGATAGTATCGGGCTGAATAGATTAATTTATGAATGGATGGATGGAGATAAAAATGGAAAGATGGAGAAACAGATAAAAATTCAATTCAGAAAAACATGTGTGAAAGTTTTAATAACTTATAAACTTGTAGAGTGACTCAACCTTTTCATTAAACTATTATGAACATATTATGATCATTTCATTGAAATGAGCTCTGTGAGAGTTGAGTGGGATATCCATGACCTGCCTACCTGAACTTGGCAGTCATGACAAGGTTTTAATATTTATAATTTAGCTATTCTCCAAGACTTTCTTGTTAGCACCGCCTGAAGTTAAATAGAGCATTACGGAAACCACTTCAAGAAGTAGAATTTGACCTATGTAGTATTTTTGAGTCTCTTATTTGAATGAGAGTTTAGTAACATCAATAATTTTCTTTAAAAGCTTTTCTTGTGTCCTGGATATGAGGTCGAATACACAAAATTCACACTCGTTGGCATCTCAGATGAGAGGCTATTGAGAAAGGCACAAGTATGAAATTCTTCAAAGAGGCCTTGAAGCATAGCTTTGAGCACTGAAATACTCATGAAGGTGACTGGAGAAGGATAAATGTTGATATGCCAGTCTCATACACAGTTCTAGTTATGCACATGTACTTCCAAAAGGTCTTCCATTGACTGTAATTCATGAGCGTAGACATTACAATGGATAGACACAGCCTCCTACCTGAAGATACCCTTCCCACTGTAGTGCTACTACTAGTAATATGATGACAAAAACTATGATCATGGCAACAGTGAAGACTACAATACTGATATTAATATGACTGTGCTATATTACTAATGTACTAATATTACTACTAATAATTATCTGTCATCTATTGAGCATTTACACTATACCAAGCGCTGTGTTAAGCATTTTACCTGCAAAGTCACTTCTCATCCTTGTAACTTGGTGAACTAGTTATTATTAATTATTAACCCTTTTACTTATAAGGACACTGAAAGTTAGAAAAGCTAATTTTTAAAAATATCACAGGTAGCACATGAAAATACTGTCTGATATCAAGGCCAAAATTCTAAGTCAGTCAGTCCAGAGCCAGTTTTATTTTTTTAAGTTTTAAGTACATATATAAATATTATCGATTACAGTAATTTTACGTCCAAAGGGCCAGTTGATAAAGTCCGTGTTAAATACTTACACTCAATTTGACGTTGACACACTTCCCATAACCAGACACTTAAGAAAAGCATAAAAATCTGGGCCAAGCTAGTTTATTTCATGTCATTCTCCTTTTTCTCCCAAAATACCTCTCTAAATTTTAAATGAATACATGAATACATGGTTATGTGACAAAATAAGATAAAGATACATAAATAAAAATAAATCATTTCTTGGTGATCATTCCAATGTCTACTACCTATGTAATTGTCAACAAATCATATATATTCATTCATTTTACATAGTACTAAAAACCATATAAAAGGTTTTTTGTAGCTAAATTAGGTCATCCTATGCATATTTTATTGTAATTTTTAAACTGTATATCTATATATCATGGAACTCTCTCTCTGTATACATATATATGTGTATATATATATAATTTGTCTGACTAAATAAATAAATAGTATTCCATGCTACTGATGCACCATCATTAATTCCATAATTATCTCACTGACGATCATCCAGGATGGATAGAATATTTTTGCCATTATAGATAATGTTGTAATTAACACCTTTTGGCTTAAGCACTTGAGCTTTTCTTTCCATGGGATAGAGTCCTAGAATTAAGATTGCTTATTCAAAGTATATGCATTTTAAGGTTTAATAGATACTATCCTATTCCCTGCCTGATTAACATTATTATGTCACTAAGTGCAATTAGCATGTTTCCCAATAACATATAAGAGTGCTGATTTCTCCACATCTACAAGCATTTGATGTTATCAACCTCTGTTTCCTTGATCAATCAGATTGCATTTTCTTTACCAGAAAATATGTGGGAATCATCATGATCCCTGGTAATGAGCTGCATATTGCTTCCCTGACACAGCTTACAAGTTAATGTCAGAAAAACTGCTTATAAACTATTGAGTTGTAATGCTTGTGGCAGAGATACTGCTATGGTGGAAGTCCAGGGTTACATTGCCATAGAGGTGGATTTGTGGGCTCATGTCATTCATTTCAGGCTCTCGGCCCGAAAATGGCACACGGAATTACACTGAGCAATCAAACTTCCCATTCTGAAAGGATTAGATAAACACTCGGTGCGAGATTTCAGAAACAAAATCAATAGGCGTTCTGTCATCTGCACTAAGTGAACTATGATGCTGAGGCCCCATGTTTCATAATGAAAGTTCCTCTTTTTCATATTGCTGTACCACATATTGCCTGAGATTTCTTGTACTGTTAGCAGTGGAATAATCAGGCTAGCAGTTAAGAATCTTGAGCCATTTTTCTGGCTTTGCCACAGTTAGATGCATAACTTTGGGCAAGTCAAGTTACTTTATCTCAACTTCGAACAAGTAACTCCATCACAGTTGTCTTAAATTTTCTTGTTTGGCCTTCTTAATCACATTAAGTACACCATCATTTTTAGTAGGGATATATAGATGTAGATAAATATGTATCTATGCACATATAATCAATTGTGCATATAGATACATATATTACACACACCCTGTATCTCTTAAATGGTAAGTGATCGTGACATTGCAAAGGCAATTTAACAATTCAATCATTGGAAAGAAGTTCTAAATGGATGACTTGATGACTATAGAAAATAAGCATGAATATAATGCATTTGTTTAGAGTGTGTGATACATGATTATCGCAAAGCAAGTAGTTTGTGTTCCTGGAAATTTTACATAATTGAAAATGTAAAGTTTGCTCTCAGGAATATGAAGTTAGGTAAATATTGCATTAGTATAGATTCTTCCCCTTTCAAGAATCAGAAAGCCTAACTCTAACTGGCTTAAGCAAAGACATATATTGGCTCATGATGATTGAGTAGTTCAATAGTAGGCATAGCTTCTTTAATGGCTTGATTCAATGTTCACATAATTTTACCAGCATGGGATGTTTTTCTTTCTATTTCTTGACTCTCCTTTAATATTAACTATACTCTTCAATACCACATGGTCACAAGATGGCTTCTGCGAATATAAACCTCTGCAATATTTCTTTAACATCCAACAGGAAAAAAAATTAAATTTTCTGATAGTTAAAAAGAATCTGGAATTGATTCCCACTGGTTTAACTTGTGTCATGTACCTTGCCCTCAAGTAAGAATTGTGGCTGAGGGAAAGGAAAAATATTAGTTAGATCACTTGGATAACCACAGTGAGATATCACCTCACACCAGTCAGAATGGCCACCATCAATAAATCAACAAATATTAATCGCATCCCTGAAGCCTGGGTAAAGATACAATTTGTCTAAAATACATTTAAGCTGAGAATGAGAGAAAGATGATTGCCCAAGAGTAGAATAAGCATAGTGTGGTCCCTAAAGTGAAGAGTACATGGTAGCAAGGAAAAAAAATGTGTCCAAGTTATTAGAGTATTAGTTTTCTATTGCTGCTGTAACAAACTACCACATACTTAGTGGCTTAATACAAGGCACATTATTATATTACAGTTCTGGAAGGCAGAATTCAGAAATAAGCCTTGCTGAAAAAATAATGCGGTGTCGGCAGTGCTGTTTTCCTTTCCAGCTTCTAGATGAGGCCCACTTTCCTTGGATCGTAGCTTTCTTCCACCTTTCAAGCCAGCAATGGCAAATCTAGTCCTTCTCATGTTGCCATGTGATGCTGAATGTCTCTCTTCCCTATTCCCAGTGTGGAGAACTTTACAACCGCATTGGGCCCACCTCCATAATACAGCTCATCAGATTAGCAATCTTTGTTTCATTTGCAAATTTAATTCTCCCTTACCATTTGACAACATATTGGGTTGGCCAAAAATTTCTTTTGACTTTTTTCTGTAAGATGACTCTAGTAGCGCTCAGTTGTCTTTAACTTTGTTTGAAAGAGTTTTGTTAGACTGTATTGTGACAGCTGTCATATCAGCATCCATTTAAAGAAAACTTATCAAAATCGGTACATTTTTGTGTAGCCATTTTAACATTGATGATGGAAGAAAATACCCAACGTTTTTGGCATATCATGCTTTGTCATTTCAAGAAAGGTAAAAACACAGCTGAAGCACAAAAAAGGATTGTGCAGTATATGAAAAAGGTGCCATGACTGATTGAATGTGTCAAAAGTGGTTTGCAAATTTTCATGCTGGAGATTTCTCACTGGACGATGCTCTACAGTCATGTGACCAGTTGAAGTTGATAGCGATCAAATCAAGACATTAATTGAGAACAATCAACGTTATACCATGTGGGAGGTAGCCAACATGCTCGAAATATCCTCATCAATAAAGTTATTGGTGAAAATGAAAAATGCATCTTTTATTTAATGGAAAAAAACTAAACAGCCTTTTTGGCCAACCCAATATTTTACAGGTCAAGCATTCTGCTTAAGCCAAATTACTGAAACTACTTGAGCCTAATTTTACTATCTCCAAAGTAGATTAAGAGTACTTGTCAGAGTCTCCTTTATGAAAGTATATACAAAAAGAGCTAAGTGTCAGGCCTGTCACATCATGTACTCAAATTATAACATCATCGCCAATATCATTAATATTATTCTTAAGAGTAGCATTATCTCTAGGCACATCGCATTAACATACAGGAGTAATCTCTCAATATATGTATAACCTGCCCCTTACAATATACCTTAATTTGCAAAGATGAAGTCCCTTCCAAACCAGAAAGCGGAGCAATGACTCTCTCTTGTTATCCAGGTGCATCATGCCTTAGATTGGCTCTGAGCTGAGCTGGTGCCAAGGCGCTTGCAGCTGTATTTCCCCGAAGAACAGAAGAGCTGCAGTAGAGCTGTAGGTGAGAACTCAAATGCCTGGAAAAGAACAAGAATGTTTCTGGCACAGCATTCTAAAAATGAGAAGTGACTCGAAGGCAGGCACATGCGCAATTCATTTTCTCAACCCTCTCTTTGTCTGAATTGTGGATATTTATTATAGTTATCACTTCTGACGGACCCCTTTTCAATTCCGACTTTATTCCTTTGCTTTTGATGACTGCTCACTTATGCAATGAGCTTATTTCTTAACACATTTCTGGCCATGGCAGTAGAACTTGAAATGTTACACAAGGAATTTAAAGCATTTTGTACTTGATTTCTCTCATATCCTGTGAGTTTCAAAGTGACTGTTAAAGAGACAGTGAAGGGTGAGATTTTAACATTTTGGAAATGTTGCTTTATTATGATCCGATAATTGCCAGCCTTCAATAATGTAAAAAACATCCATTTTAAAGACTAATGCAAAAACATAAGTTTAGGTGCAGTAAAAGACTAATTGGGAACACACGCATTTTTATGTAGTTTCATTCACACAAGACACCACAGCCTCTACACTCGGAGTCAATTATAGGTTAAAGATAAAAGAAAGGCTTTAACATGAGATTTATAAAGTCAGAGAGGCACTGGGGTCAGCTCTGCATAACAGGTGATCAAGAAGGCATGGGATACCCATGCTTAATGCATTGAGTGATGTAATTTTTTGATCTTCAGAAGTAAAGAAGAAAGGGGGACTATATGGCATCATCTCATCCAAAGCCTTTCATATGCTTTAAGGTCACTTAAGAAAAGACTGAGCACCTCAGAGGCAGAGGCTCATTGAAGAACTCATACATAATTTGTCATTGGAATAAAAGAATGTGTTAGATGTAATGTCCATTAATTTTCCCCATAATATTCTGTCATTCAAAATTCACCAAATAGAAATGAGGCATCTAGACTCATATCAAATATTGTCAAATATCATCAACTTCAAGGATTTTAGTGTAATTCTGTGAGAATAACTAAGTAACAAAAAAATGCTGAAATAACTTTTAAACTTTCTTGTACTTAGCATTTTTTCTGAATAACTATGAGTTTCTAGCAAACACTTCACTTTGACATATGTCCATTTATTTAGATGTTTTAGTAGATGAACGGTTCCAAGGCCAGTGGCTAATAAGAATTTGTCAGCATTCACAGAAAAGCAATTCTTAGAGTTATTAAAAAATAAAAAACAGAATTTACATTGCAGTTAGTTTCACACTGCCATATTTGATAGAGTATTGAGAAAAGAGGTAAAGACAAATGTTTGTGGAATTCTAAAATGTGGCCGTGTAGTATAAAAAAAAACAGATGACACAAAATTCAAACGGTGGTTATTTATTTCAAAAACTGTAACCATATTAGTAAAGAAGCATGAAAATAGAGACTTTAGCCTTTACCAGGTAAAATCCTATTTCAATTGTAACAACTTTATTATTTTTCACTTTCTTACAAAAATGAGAATGAAACAAGATATTTTGTTTTAAACATTGACAAACATGGGTCAAATTCTTTCATTGAATGTAAATTTACCCTTGTCCCCAAAGTCCCTCTCACACAGCCACATTTTATGTTTTCTCTGCTCATTCTCCAGTTCTTGGTTAAGAAATTAATCACAACTCATACGAAAGATCCAATAAAGATGTTAAAGCACTGTGTGGTATAACAACTCCTTATAGCTAATTTTCTCATGTCTATGTGTAAACCAGTCACTGGTGAGAGGAATGGACTTTTAAAAGAAAAGATTTTACTTATTTATTTTTAGAGAGAGGCGAAGGAAGGAAGAAAGGGAGAGAAACATCCATGTGTGGTTGCCTCTCGAGTGCCCCCCACTGGGACCTGACCTGCAACCCAGGCCTGTGCCCTGACTAGGGAACCAAACCGGTGACCCTTTGGTTCGCAGGCTGGTGCTCAATCCACTGAGCTGTGCCAGCCAGGGCTACTTGATGTTATCTAATATCTTTTTAACACTGGCATGTCAAGAATGGACTTTTCATGGCTTTCTAAGTCAATACTCATCTCCTGAAACTAACCGGGAAACTGTCAGCTTCCTTGAGCACATTGGAGGGTGAACACCTTCACAAAAGCAGGACTCTGCCAGCAAGGAAAGAAACCATGTTTGCTGCAACACATATTTAGTAACTCAATTTATCAACCTAGGGGGAAAAGTGCTTTAGAAAAATCAGTAATTATAAGATAATTACTAAAAATTGGAACCCTCAATTATATTAAATTGATTTTGTAGAAACATAATATAGGAATATATTTTAACTAGCAGATGCTGACAGATGTGTATGTAATATATAATAAATGTGCAGTGATTAATAAAATTCAACTAAATTATTGTCACATTAAGTATGTTTGAGGTGGGTTTGAATCTACTCTTAATTAACGGTGGTGATTTTTATTTTTCTTTAAGATGAAAATCCAGAGCTAAATTGAGAAAAAATGCTAACTTATTGAAAAGGGAAAAATGTGACATTGCTTACAAAGAGAAAAACATTAGTATAAAACATATCAAAGTTTTATAGTTGATTTAACCTGTAGAACAGAATTTCTAAATACTAACATATTCTAATGTTTTTTTCTTTGGAGACCATCAACAAATAAAAAGACAACCTATTGAATGAGAGAAGATATTTAGAAAAGATACATCTGATAATGGGTAAGTATACAACATACATATTTCATACACCTTAACATTAAAGAATTAAACAATACAATTAAAAAAGTGGTTAGAGGACTTGAAAGGCACTTCTCCAAAGAGGACATACAGATGGCCAATAGACATGAAAAGATGCTTAACTTCAGTAATCATCAGAGAGATGCAAATTAAAACCACAATGAAATATCACCTCACACCAGTCAGAATGGTCACCATCAATAAATCAACAAATATTAAGTGCTGGGAAGGATGTAATGAAAAGGGGAACCATCATGCACTGTTGTTGGGATTGTAAATTGGTTCAGTCACTATGGAAATCAGTTTGGAGATTCCTCAAAAAAATTTTGAGATAGAGCTGACATACATTCAGCAATTCTACATCCGGGTAAAACACTAATTTGGAAAGATATATGCACTCTTCTGTCCATCGCAGCCTTACTTGTAATAGCCAAGATCTGGAAGCAATCTAACTGCTACATAAAATAAATCACAAAAAAAGAAACATAGTATAATTTGATTTATATGTGGAATCTAAAAAAAGAAAACAAATGAATAAACAAAACAAAATAGAAACTGACACACAGATATAGAGAACAATATGATATTTCCCAAAGGGGAGGAGGTTGGCCATGGGAATAAGAAAAAAATGGTGGAGGCATAAAAAATGTACTTACTGTAAAATGATTTTACATGTCCCTTTATGTTCTTTTCTATCTTCCAAATTCAAGTTTTTGCTTAAAAAAATATAACAAAAAATGCTGCTGTATTTTAAAACTACTCTTTCTTTTTTATTTCTGCTTTATGATTTGAAATAAAAATAATCTATTCAGCAGTCAGGTGAAATAAAGGAAATTATAAATATCAGATTTTATGTGCAAAACACATTGTTTTAGAAACCATGATTCTGGAAGGTATTTAATTGTTTGAAATCAGGACAGATGATCTGTTAGCTATTTCAGAAAAACGGAATTGGAAATAGCTTTTTTCTTGCATTTTTATTATGTTGAGAACAGCGAATAAAGTTAGCATCACTTTCTGATGTTGCCCTTTGAGAAAGCATGGGTTGTTGTGATCTTGTTACTTTGTAATTGATTGCTTCATCTTTTAAATAACCATGAAACTCCTAGGGGAGGAACTGGACTGATCTTGTTCTACTGAGATATCACAGTGTATCTCCAGATTTAGGAGATGAAGAGAAATCCATTAGGTTGCCAGCTTTAGCAAAACATCAACACAGTCTACATCTTTGGGAACTTGAATGATGAATAAGAGAAAGAGATCAAAGAGCATAGAAGGAAAGCAAGTGGTCATTTAAACCAACGATCATATGTATAGAATCTTTCATCCCAAAGAAGCAAGCTACACATTCTTTTCAAATGTACATGGAACATTTTCAAAGATAGACCACATGATAGGACACAAAGCAAGCCTCAACAAATTTAAGAAAATTAAAATCATATCAAACATTTTCTTAGGCCACAAGGAAGAGTGGATCAAAAAACTATGGTACGTTTACACAATGGAATACTATGCAGCAGAAAGGAAGAAGGAGCTACTACCTTCGTAACAGCGTGGATGGAACCGGAGAGAATTATGCTAAGTGAAATAAGCCGGGAGGTGAAAGACAGATACCATATGATCTCACCTATAAGTGGAATCTAATCAACAAAATAAACAAGCAAACAAAATAGAACCAGCAACACTGAGACAAAAAACAAACTGATAGTAACCAAAGGAGAGGAGGGAGGGTGATGGTAGGGGAAAGGGAGGGGAAGGGTCATCAAGGAACATGCATAAAGGACCCATGGACAAAACCAAATGGGGGAAGGTCTGAGGGTGGGAGGTGGGGAGGGGTGAGGCTGGGGAAAGTGGTGGCAGGAAAACGTTGGCAAAAAATAATAGACAGGGGGAGGCTAAGAATAGTATAGGAAATTGAGAAGCCAAAGAACTGATCTGTACAACCCATAAACATGAACTAAGAGGTGTGGGGATAATGGGATGGGGTGCAGGGTAGAGGGGATAAAGGTTGGAAAAATGGGACAACTGTAATAGCATAATCAATAAAATATACCAAAGAAAATAAAAATGAAAACAACAATCATGCCTACAACCTCAGAAGTAAATCAAAAGAAAAGTTTCAGCATGTCATAATGGAATTTAGGAAAACATTTTGGAGTAACAAAGCAAAAACTCGATGAATATAAAACCAAAAAGAAAAAAAATCCCTGGGACAAAATGCAATGATTAGAAATAACATTAAAGGCAGACATCTGTTAGACTCCTTTGTGTGTTGCCCCACCCACCCACTGCACACATACATGGGGCTCAGTTTACTAAGGCTGCTCTTTTAAGACTAAACATGGCATAATTTACATTCAAAGAAAATGCAAACTAAATATGCAAAAACTGTAAAACTTAGGAAATGGTAGTCGTGCTGCTCTGTGGGTTCAAGGGAAATACGTGAACAGACGTCTTTCCAAAGTGAGTAAACGTTTGTTATGAAGAATTCCCCGTGAGATGTCAGTTTGGTATGACTAGACGGAAACGGAAAATCATTTTTTTCAATTAAACAGTGAGAATAGAGAATGAATGGGAAATGACAGGGATGTCAATTTATGTAACCTATCGCAAAAAATTATTAACATAGTAAAACTTTACATAAAAGAGACATAACACTAGGCACGGTATTTCCAGGATGGTGGTATTTCTTTTCAGTATAAATTTAGTATTTCAGTTAATGATTGTGTGATCTTCACAGACCTGTAACTCATCTTGAGTAGACTAAATACTCCAGAGCAGAGCTAAAGAAGCTGGTTACTATACTGCAGCCTGATGTTTTACCCTGTTTCGGCACAGGGTCTGCCTGAAATGCAGTGCGTGGGTAATTGGAGGTGTTGTTAGGCTCATTTATGCACAAGAATCTGTTCTCTTTTGCATTATCGGGATAGATCAGGAAGAAATATTGACCTAAAACACATTTTGTTACCGACTGCCTAATTCTTTATATTAGTTTTCATGTGCAGGTGTAGTCTGACTATCCTAAAGCTCAAGAGGTTAATTCCATGTATCTGATAACTAAAAATATCAAAGATGAGGAAAATTTGAATGTGCCGTATGATATTCTGCCAAGAAATTTTCTTCATCACATATGGCTATTGTCGATGTAAGGAGAGTTAAGTAACCTTTCATATTATGTATGTTTCTGGATAAGTAATCATTTGGTTTGAATAACTAAACCTCAAGCTATTTAATCTTTATTCCTGAAAGACAGAATCATTTTATAATTTCAGAAGGCTGCTAAATTTTTGTTTTCCAAAATCACTTTTGAAAGAATATTTTCTGAGTGGGATGAGGATATATTAGTTACATGATAAACAGAAACTATTTGTTGTATATTGGTTCAGATGAGATTTTGTCAACATCAGCTGTAATAATCCCTACAAGAAAAATAAGGAGATGATGAAATATGAGAAACAAAGTCTTTTTTTTGTGGATAAAGGTAAAATTCAACCCAAGAATTTACAGTCCATGATGGACATGGAGAGCCTGTCCTCTTTATTGTGGTGTATGTGGTAATTTATGAACCATTAACTGAATAGGTATTATTTGATTGGTCATCATGTACCCGGACCTGTTTTTAGTGTGGGGATGGCCAGAGGGAAGAAGGGGGCCGGGGCTGGGTGGAAGTGGGAAAAGCGAGGGAAAACGGGGAATCTGTAATAGTATCCACAATAAAAATAAAGTTAAAAAAGAAAAAAGCAGTGTTACATAGTTTTAATTTAGAAAAAGGGGGAAATGCTTATAATTGCATCAACCTAATAAAATCATTGCTCGTGTTTATTTTTGTCTTTGCTCATTTCTTTTGTTGTTCAGTTACGACAAAGACCTTTACGTGAGCAAACTTTAGTTAGGTTACTGAAACTTCTCCCAGGTCTTCTGTGCCCTTGCTTACAAAATCCAGTTTTAGCAAGAATCCTAAGTCAGTTTACCCAGAACCCCCACCCTTAATATCTAAGTGCCCTCAGTAGCTGATCAGGTCCCTCATCCTTCACCACACCCCTAGATAATGTCATCATCACCCTGGCCCACCTTCAGCGAGTGTCCTGTTGGGTCAGCTTATCCTGAATGCTTCTTACACCTGATATTTCCTCATTAATTTTCTATCCACAGACCCGCACCCTGTTGCTTGGCTATAAATTCCTATTTACCCTTTGGTAATAGAACCTAATCTCTCTCCTCCAGTGTGAAACCACACGGCAGTAATCTCTATACATACCGTGATAGTCCTAAATAAAATCTGTTTTACCATGTTTAATGTGTCACTGAATATTTTTAACAGTTCTTTGATGACCGTAGTCACATAGTATCTACAATTCTGTATTCTGTTTTATTATAGAAGAGATAAACTGAACATGATATTTCATTACCTTCGTAACACACACTAGTTTTTATATATTCTATCTTGTGAGCTGACCATACACTTAACCATTAATTCCCCTACCATCGAACCTTTGCATGTTGCGGTTCACAGATCCCTATTAGTCTCTGCCATAAGGGCGTTGGAGGAAGCCGGGGAGAATGAAGGTGAAACAAAGGAAAGCTAAGATCACTTTGGTTCGCTGGTGATTGCGGGGGTGGACAGAGGAGGGGCTTGGTGGGGGTGGAAGGGGGTATGGGGAGTAGAAACGGTGATGGGGAAAAAAAAACCATGAAGTCACTCTAAAGCTAAAATCTATAACCTAGAAGTTATTATTATATTAATAATCCTGTATTAATATCCTTTTTACTGTGACTACCAAGGTCATGACTTCAGTGAGACTTTAAATAAAAGCAGGTAACTGCCTTTGGAAGGCATTCTTGGAATCAACTTTGCTAAAGATTTTTAAGAAATGTTATCTTTTACTAGGAAGCAATTTCCTTTAAAGGATTTTATTGGTATTTTAAGTACTTTGTAGATCTGAAGGAAGCCCTGAAAGTTTTGTCAATCTCATTGAGGTAAAACATGAGTTCAAATGCAGTTAAATGGGAAAGTGTTTCTTTCTAGAACTATAAAAAGCTGCTAAATGTTTACTTTGTTAGTTCCTTGCTTACAAGATTAGCCATTTGTTTACATAAAATAGCCAAGAAAGCAAAAGGAGAGTCTTTTTGTTTGTGTTTTTATTTATTTTAATTCTGAGAAATTGGACGGATCTTTAAACAGTACATTGACTCTTACTTTACACGGACTTTGGCTAAAAGTGCCTATGAAAGTTTGGCAAGTACTAGCACTAGATTCCTAGGCTTATAAAAAAATTATGAGGATATTTCAGAGACTAGAACCAATTAAGTAATGTAAGTCACAGTCATTCGCAGGACATAGCATCTGAGAGCTAGCAAGTAACATGTTTAATCGCTACGGTCAAACTGAACATCTAGTTGAACTTAACTTGATAGTATAACATTTTAAGTAACCGCTAAATCAGATACTAGTTATTCTGGAAGATTACTTTTAGTGAGGAAAAGATAAAAATTTTAAATCTAGTGATGTGGCTACTTAGATTTTTATCTGCAGAAAAGATGACCAAAATTATAAGTGGGTTTTGAAGTGGAAATTAAGATGCTGTTAAGCATGTGTAAATAGGGTTAAGAAATTTCCATGTTTTAATGGATACATGGATTTGTTTAGAACCTTCTTTGTGCCATAAAAATAAGCATATGGGACTTAACATAATGTATATGGAGAGTGAGGTTAATAAAGATAAATAAGGAGGAAACACAAGGTAAGGAAAGAGGCAAGAATGCATACCTCAGTGGGCCACCGTACATTTATTACAGCCAAGACAAACACTGGAAAGGCGCCCTTAAATATTGCATATTTAATTTTCTTTTACTCATTACCACATAGCCTCTGAGCTTCCCAAATACTTTTAGTCCCAGGATCTCCTAGGCCTCTTCAGAGACCACCAGTTACAAATGTACTGCGTGGCACAAGGCAGGGGACTCTAGGGTCCTGTCCCGCGGCTCTGGGACTGAACCCATCCTGAGTAATCTATTGCCACGTGGTCATGTTTGAAAATATTTAAGATGACCCTTAAGTACACATGACCCATAAACTTTTCTTTAATGAGAAACAGCTATGATTCATCATTAGTATATGCAAATTTATACATATAACCTCTTTCCCCTTCCTCCTACACTCACCCCTGCTGTCATTAAAATGGAGTATTTTACGTAATGTTAGTATGCTGGTAGTGTTTGAAAAAGAAACTGCATCCAGCTTAAAATGTCATCGAAAGAAACAACAGTTCTTTGGTTAAGCAGAATATCCATTGATTCTAAGTATTTCAAGAATTTAGCATCACAGGGTTTTTAATAACTGCTCTTTAATTTTTTTCTGCCATCTGCCAAGTAATATTCACACAGGAAAAACCGCAAATGTTTTCTTCAACTATGCAAAATCTTTTGACTCAACAAATGATTTCTAATGTATTAAATCACATCACCACCCCCAGGAGATTGAACTCCTCTCTCATGCACATTGAGTCGATGGTATAGAGTTAGGTTATTTAGGATTCCAAATTATGGTTTAGGTTTGGAAACACTGGCATAGATAATAGAATGTAGAATGACTAATGAGTTAAGTGGTATCTTCGTGTTTTCTTGCTCCATGTTTTATCATCCCCCATTTTATCACTATTAGCAACGCGATTACTCTGACTTCTAGTGATTCTTGAGATTCTCATTTGTCTCCTTCCTGAGCTTCAGAATATCCCTGGAAAAACTGCCATTTATCCTACTAATTTTTGAAAACAGGATTCTACCCCATAAAGAAGAATTTTGCTCATGAACAATTTTGTTGTCCTGAAATATGTTTACGAAAGTTAGGATAACCATGTAACTTCTGTTTTTAAAGAAAAATTTTTATTGAATTCAGTGAGATGACATTGCTTGATAAAATTATACAATTTTCAGGCATACAATTCTACTATACATCATCTGTTTATTGTATTGTGTGTTTACCACCCCAAGTCTCCGTAACTTCCTTTTTAATTATTAAGTAATATTCTACAGCAACCTACCAAGAGGACAAATGAACATTTTCTTTCTTTTTTTTTTTTAAGATTTTATTTTTTAGACAGAGGGGAAGGGAGGGAGAATGACAGGGAAACATCCATGTGTGGTTGCCTCTAGCATGCTCCCTACTGGGGACTGGGCACAAAACCCAGGCATGTGCCCTGACTGGGAATCGAATCAGTGACCCTTTGGTTTGCAGGCTGGTGCTCAATCCACTAAGCCACACCAGCCAGGGCACAAATGAACATTTTCAAAGTGTATTTATGAATACATACATTTCATGTATTTGATCATTTAAAAAACAAACTGAGCCACATTAATTTTTTCTATGTTTATTTGAGCATGCATTCAATTGGGCATTTGAATTGTACAGCACCCAACGAAACGTGGTTAGATATGTAGGAGACAGAAAAAGTCAAGAACCATATGATTTCACTCATATGTGGGATCTACAACTGAAAGTCATAG
>PVJD01012798.1:0-37613 GCA_004026545.1 Mormoops blainvillei | reverse complement strand
CACCATAAAGAATTTGAATGCTACAGCCACTTAGATACAAGTTATACCATTAGATGTGATTTTTTAAATTTTTCATAGAAGTAGAATTGTTTCAGAAGTGGAATTGATAGTATGATATATATGCTGGTATTATACTTGTCAATATATTTTAATATGTAGGAATTTGTAGGTTTTGAAGTAAGTCATCCCTAAAATGCTCATTCCGTGAAGCTTTATGACCATGAAAGAGATGGTCTTTTATATCTAATCAACAAGGAATGCACTAACCTTGAACTTGAGTAGACAAATACTTATGATCCACCGGGATCATAATGGATGATTAAAAGTAGCATTTGCATTGGATTTCCTGTCAGAATAAAAGGCAGTTATAAGAAGAGGGAGGATGGGGGAATGAGCTCTAGGGAGTGAAATAACCATTTTGAGGAAGGTCTGCCTTTTATTATATATGTAATTTTGTGGGTGTAGCTATGTTGTGCTTTCTTTGAAAGCACGTAAAGGCAAATCTTTTTCTTCTTAATTGTGGGGAAAAAAAACCACAAAAATTCTAAGTGATATGGAATAATTTCTCTTGGAGGTGAGTTCTCAGAAACCATTCAAGTCAGTATACATTTAATCCCAGATCATTGGATGTGACCACTAAAACAAGGCATAAAAATAGATGAGCAGAGAGCAGGAAAAATCAATTACTATGATTCTGTGAAAAGGGCAGGGAATTGAAAAATTATTTAGAAAGAGTTCTATTGAGAAAGATTTTTACATACTCAATATCAGAGCTTTCCAATAGAATATTAAGTGATAATAGAAATGTTCTTTATCTGTATTGTCCAATACAGATACCACTGTGTCGAGTGCTAGAAATACAACTAGTATAACTGAGGGCCTTTTTTAAAATGTATTTAAATTTTACTTATCTTAGATTTTGGTTAAAATGGTCATATGTACGTAAGGTACTTCATTGGACAGCACAGACATACATTTTTAAACTTCTGTCACCTGGTAACCCATTTCCCCAAAATTCCCTATTTCTGAATGACTATGAATAGTGCACAGAGTTGTTTCATTTCTTTTTGTTTCTTTTTACCAAAAAAAAAAAATCATTTTGTGTGACTCCCATTTTAATTTTTAGATGTTTGTTTTCAACAGCTTTTAAGATGCTAAGCACCATCTATAAACAATACTGAAAACTACAAAGTGAAGACAAATTTATTGCCATCCAATTAATATGTGAAGTGCATGCATGCCCCAGGAAAGCCTTGTTGTCGATCTTACATACATACTAATAGTTTTTGTTTTTATGTAATACCAATCCTCAGGGGATCTTTAAAAATAAAGATTCCTTTCCCCTCGCAAAGTAAGTTACCCATCCAATAACTTCAGAACTCATTATAGTTACAGGGGCGGAAGCAGAGTCAGCGGATGCATCTGTGCTTGTAAAGCATTTGAGACCGACTGTGCCCTAATATTTAGCCAATTAATAAGAGCTTCAATAACAATATTACTTTCAGTTCTATTGGCAAATGAATATTCTAAGCAGAAATAAGCCATGTGGCCTCAACATGGTGAAGCAGAGGCGATGACAGCCATTTCTCTGGAAGGGACCAGGAGGGCTGCTCAAGCATAATAGCCGGATCACGTGACCGCTTGATTAAGGCGGAAATCCAACTGTGTGGACTGTTTCGAGAGCTAGTAAGTCTATCATCCTTACGGTCCAGTGAAGCAAACCTTTGTGCGCTTACTTAGACTCGAAACTCCTCTTTATCCGTTTTTTTTTCTTGCATTTACTTTATTTCTAAACTTGTTCCTTTTGTCTTTCAATCTTCCTCTCCCTTCTTTGCTCCAGGTCCCTCTTCAGTTTCATTTTCTTCTCTGATCAGTTCCCTCCCTCAGCGATTTCTCTCACTTCATCCGTTGCATCTTCCAATATTTTCAGTGAGAGATTTCTAGAGGGCATATGCCCATTCAGTTTTGCTTGTTAATCATGCTTTTACAATTACCTCTGAATATGTTGATCGATAGGAAAAGTTGCAGCTCTAAAGAGTAGGAAGCATAATGTCAAATACATTTTATGTCCAATATGTTTTTCACACTGCAGGCGTGGAGACAGAATGTTTTATATTGACACACACGGTCAGTTTTCAAGTATGTCATTTCCACTCACTGTAAAAATCAGTTGATTATTCAGCGGTCTTCAGTGTGCCACATGCATTGTGAGTTTTACCTCACTTCTGAGCCCAGGAGTTTCATTATATAATGTAATAATTCTAGTAGTGATATATGGGGGAGGGGAAAGACAAAATAAGTTTAACATAACACGATCTGGAACTAAAATTGACAAATGCCTGATTCTAAAGGATCATGAAGTTAGAGGGAGACTTAGAAATCATTTGACAGCTGAAGAAGGTGGTCTGGAGATAGGCCAAGTATGAAAGGTAAACATGCGGGATAGTCAGTGGAAAGGCCCTAAGCCCGTGTTGTGATCCCACTCTTACCAACACCCCTAAACATAGTCTGGGTCCTACGTTTGCAAAATAAGTCAGGAAATACTAGACTAAGGTAAGGTCAGTGGGTGTCAAATATTCCTCATATGCATACCACGTCAGGCTGACTTAAAAAACAAACAAGGACAGTCAGAGAACTTTTAGTGATTGACATGTAAAAATTCAATCTGATTGTTAATTATAATATTAGGATGGAAATGTCCTTGAACCTTATGTAGGTATCTTCGGCTGACTGTATGTATCTCCAAGGCAAGTGAAACCCAAGGAACTGTATGGCCTCCAAACATGGAGGAGAAATTTTACCAACATCGTCTTCCCTGACAGCTTTTCTTGAAGAGATCACGTCTTTTCTCCTAGCTGATCAGATCCCTGAAACTTCTGGGATGTAAAGTGCTGAAACGCTCCCCAAGAAGGGCCTGATGAGTTTCTCCGAGTGGAGAGAAGGGACCTGCCCAATGCAAGGCTTTGGTTTTTCCTTCGGGAAGAGCCCTGGACTGCTTGGTTCCTTCTTGATTTTAAGATGCTCGAACGTTTGCCTGTGGTCATGCCTCAGTAATAGCATTTGGCTAAAAAGCTTGCAGGGTGAGATTTTGACCTCTGGCTCTGTATATTAATGGATATAATCAATCTGAGTGGGACAGAAAAACGCTATTGACATTCGGGGCCAGATAATTCTCTGTTGCGGTGGTGGCTGACTTCTGCATTAGAACACGATTAGCAACGTTCCTCGTGCCCAGATGCCAGTAACAGTCCTGCGGACCGTGACAACCGACACCACCTCCAGGCATTGCCAAGTGTTTCGTGAGAAGCACACTGTCCCTGGCTGAGCACCGCTGTGGTAGAAGAACGGAAACAGAGTAACGTGTGCATGGCCCTGCTCTGTTTCGTGTACTCTCTTAGGTGCTGGTGATACGTTTGTCAGCTGAGCCGACGTGCCTCCTGCCCTCGCCAAGTTTGCAGAGGAAGCCAGACCTTAAGTAGGGCGATCATTACACATCGCGGACTGTGATGAGTGAGTGAGCAGTGTGTGAGGAAGAGAACGCGGCCTTTGCCATCTCCTTGACGTGGATGTCCAGGGAAGGGCTGCCTGGAAAGGGTAGAAATCTGAAGAACGAGTGGGATTTATCTAGCTGGTTTGTTACGGAAGATCCACTCCGGAGATCCCAGGGCTTGGGAAGCGCTTGGTGCCACAGGGAAGCCACGAATGTTCGGGTGACTGGAGAAGACTATGGAAGGAGGACATTGATGCAAGTTGAAGTTCAGGAGAGAACCAGGGCCCAAAAGCCTATAGACTTTTTCCTGCCGGGCTGATGAATTAAGGACTTGCTCTAAATAAATTGAAAAGCCCTTGAATGTGCAAATTCTGGGTGCTCGAGGTTAAAGTGCATCGGATTCTACTGTCTTAACGCACAGGCTACAGAAATTCAGTGGTGGAGTTGGGGGCTGCCTGACACAGTACGTCCTTCCGCCGAAGGTTAGCCAGCCTTGTAAAGTGGGCAATTCTGATTCTACATAAAAACGCAAAAGTTATTTTGTACAGTCTGTTGGGGCAGAGGTGACATTTTCATGACCTTTCATGGTGGCCATCGAAGCTTTCCTGATCACAGTCGTTTCTAGAAACCGGGAGCTACAGCCACTGGGCATGTAGGGGGAGGTTTCTAAGTTATCGGAATATTTATGCAAACTTCCACTTCTGTTCACAACCACCTCATAGGCCTGCCTCGACTCCTCTTCATACCCAGTGTCATCTTGACATCTCAGCAAGGCCGCCCCCCTTCAAATTTTTAATTTAAAACAAGCTTCGAAATGGTCAAATTGTACTTTATTTAGTTCCTGTTTCTTCTTTCTTTTTAAGTCCATTGTTAGAGTTCCTATTCAACTAGTGGAAACTCTATATAAAAGAAAATTTTAGGTGCCATACATTTGTTTCATAATTAAAACAAGAATGCCCACCCTTCATCTCTCAAGGGTTAATACTTCAGACCCAGCCCCGCCCTGCAACGTGGTTCCTGATAATGGATGGAGATGCAGGAAGGGTAGGCATCGCACTTTTCTTGCCATTTCTCCCAGGAGCAGGTAACGCGGGGGACATTTTTGATTATGCATGCATCAGCGACGATGATTTATGGCACCTGGTTGTATCTGCTGCATGAGTGATGGGCTCGTACGCCAAAAATAAAGCCACTGTATTCATATCTGAGGCCTGAGAAGTGACAGTTCAGTTTAGTAAAAGAGCTGGGAAAAGCAAAACTCTGTGAAAATACCAAAGAAATAAACACGATGAACCCTTACAGCCTGTCGCCTTACCGAAGAATGCATTACCTGGCCCCTTGTATTGTATAACATTGATACCTGTGTTTCCCATCAAAAGCTGTGAGGTGCAGGGTTCTACTTGTGACTTCGGATATGCCCCGTTTTACACAATGCCTCACCTGGAGCAGGTCTTCAGTGATCGCGTATTGAACAAATTACTTGGTACATGTAGATATGAACAGAATTAAGAAGGCATCACGGTTTAGCAATTTGGGGTGTTGTTTTTGTTTTGTTCCCTTTTGGGAAACTCTTTCACTGAAGGTTAAATGCTTTAAAATAATTTTTAAATGATTACCCTAATTAGTACATATAAGTGAGCTTTTTAGCCTGAAACAATAGAGTGCTATTTCTAGAAATTATATTTTATTAAAATGGCAGTTTGTGCTCTCCAGTCTCTATATAAGGGGGGGAAAAAGTGATTCCTAAATCCAGATGCCTTGGTTGCTTTATGCATGTTTGAGAGAGAAATTAAATTTCAGACATACGGAGGTTCCAAGTCACAAAAGAATTAAATATGATCTTTTAAGCGATTTTGAGGGGATTATTTTTATGTATGAACAGATAAAGTAAATCACAGCTGTAACCGTCATTTATATGGGTAACAAAATTGCGATTTCATCTGTAAAAACAAATATAAGGTTGTGTTATGTGGATCAAATACTTCTTATTCATATTATAGAATCAGGGTGTTCAAGAGAAAGCGTAGTTTAATTCCTTTTTTTTTTTTTTTTGGAAGAGACAAGGACACTGCACTTCAGTGTTCATAAGGGCTTGCCGAAAGGCCTTACCTGGCTGGTGGCAGAGCGAGGCGGTGTTTGAGAGCTCACCTTTCAGCACACTCATGGCCAGGGGTCCTTTTCATGGACACCAATGCAGGCATACAGGTGCACGCCCACTGCTGGTGTTAATAAGGGAGAAACCGAAAAGGGGGGGAAATCAGCCACAAGGGTGGTTTACGTTTGGGTCGGGTTTCAGACGTACAGGTCAACGTCATTGGAGGACCTCCCTCATGGGAATGGGAGGGCCCAGGTCACGCTGCCAGTCATGCCAATGCACCGCTAGTGTGTCGCTCAGTGGGGAAGAAAAGCATCGATGGAAGGAAAGGTCTGGAGAATTGCTTGGCTACGTAGCCCGGAGGCATGAGCAGAAATGACAATTCAGAAGCGCAGCAGAAACCTAAGTCTGATTTGGGATGGTGCTCTCACCTTGGTCTCAGCCTTCACTGACTGAGAGGAGAAATGGGATGGGGGCAGAATAAGCCAGACTGAGGCGGGCCAGAATGGAGTGAGAGCTCTGGGTGTGCGGCAGATCTTGAGAGAAACCTGGAACACTTAAGGGAGCCGGATGGAAAAGCGGGGTTTGAATGCCCAGGCTCAGCTCAGGTTCCAGGAACTTACGTCTGGCAGTTTGGGAAAACACAGGCTGGCTCTGAGGGCCAAGCTTCAAAGACAAGGTCAATGTTGTATAGCAGAGGTGCTGGGTTATTACAGCCAGTTAGGAGCTTGGAGGAGTTAGCCTGGTGGTGAGCTGCAAGTATCTGAAGGGCATAAATTTGCAGGGAGGGACTGGCCGGAGACCCAGGCGGGATGGCTGGTGCCTGTGGGGATGCAGTATTGGAAGATCGGGAGATGAATGAAAGTGGGAGTGGGGGAAGAATTATAGATTTGATTCAAGGTTGGGAGCTCCCAGGTACAGGACCAGGACACAAATTCAAAAACAATCACCAGTCAGTTCTAGGAGACAGGGAGACATGATGTAGCAGGAACCAGAATTATCCTCAAAGGAACTGAAGGGTTGCTACTGGGAAGTGGGGAGCATCGATCTTAGAAGTGGGGCAAATGAGATACACAAAGAAAAGTAAAAGACGAGGGGACCTCTCGGTCTCAGTATTTCTCACCCTGTCACTCCTGTTGACATAGATTTTAAATAAGGGTGGAAATTCGTCATCAGCACTGTATCTCCCCTGTATATGCACACAGAGGTCTTATCCGTAGGTAAAAATCAACCAGCCTCTTCCTTGTAGTTTTGTTCATTCGTCTTGATTTTTAGGGTTTTAAAAAAAATTTATTTAGATAGCGGAGAAGAGATAAGCAGTATAATGCAAAGTGACTACCTTTAGGGGACACCCTGAGGCATTATTTGGGGACAGCTCTTCCTCTTCACTAAAGGAGTTCTTTTATTTCTCTATTGTACTCTCTTAATTCATGTGGCCTTTTACACACAACCTGTACTTTACAAGTTTTGTCTCTTGAGGCAGCGGTGATTTCAGATGCTATTAACGCCTCATCAGGGTAATTGCTAGCTTGGAATCAGACATCATTTGAAACCTCTCAAAACTGTGCCTGGAGACTGTATGAGACTTCAGGGTGGGGGGCTGTTGTGTCTCACTCTGTGCATATCTGTATATATCTACTCTTGGAATTGGGAACCGTCAGCCAAGTTACAAACTGCCCCATTGGCCAAGGACGGAGCCCTGTGTCTGAGCAAAAGTTCAGTCATCTACCTGGCTTGCTGGGTTTCACTGCCCACGAATCCGTCACCTAACCTGGAAAGCTCTCTTTTGCCTCCTGGCTCCGGTCCTGGGGAGGACATGGAGGTTGCCACGACATAATTGCATCTCTGTGGGAGTCACTTTCCTTTTAAAAAGATTAGATAGACAATCTCTCGCTCTCTCTACTAATCTATCTACACAGATTAAAAAGAGTGTGCGTGTGGGTATATACACACACACACACACACACACACACACACACACAAATGTAGGTGATGCCAAAGAACAGAAAAGGAAGGTAATGATTTGGGGGTGGTATATTAATTGGCTTTTAAGAATAGTATTTTTTTTCCCTCTAAAGCTGTAAAAAATTGTTGGAATTTGGAGAGACAAATTGATTTATACCTGGTGTTACCTTTTAAAGAATATTAATACCTGATAGTCTATGTGCCTACTTATGTGCCAGTCTCTTTTCTTTAAAAATAACTCTCGCTAACCACTAGAATTCTGACCACCTTTGGTTTTCTGATTTTTTTCATTTTAAGATAGAATAAGTAGCTTAACATCAAGTAGCTTAACATCTACGAGAAAACTTGGTCGAAACTGATTATAAATGACATACTTAATTTTGTTAGCCACATTTTATATTTTCCTCCATTCTTTCACTTAATTCCAATGTCTTCACTGTGACCTTATAATCATACATTTTACACAGTCTTCTTGGGATAGTTTTTCTGTCTTTAGTTTTGGGTATTGGTTCAGTTTCCTCTCTTTTCGCGTATATACATCCCCTCGATGTGGATTTCTTCAGGCTGACCTGTGTCCTTCCCTTCAAAGTTATTGCCCGAGATGAAGCTCTCTTGATAGCCTTCACCTTGACTCTCGCCTCCCTGAAGTTCTCCATGTGGCTTTCCAAACTAAAACGCGTGAGAAATCTGCCTTGGAGGACCTTAAAGATAACATTAATCATGCAAGAGGGAAAACATGTAAAAACAGATCTAGGATACAGTAGAGAACAGTCCAAGACTTCGTAATAGAATGAGAAAAGGAAGCCTTAAATTCACATCAGACAAAGCTTTGAACGTTAAAGCAGATGAAAATGAAGGGAAGAAATCTATATGGAAACCAAACAATTACTGCTTCCTGACAGCTGCAGTTATTTATCAGTGTTCCATTATTTGCACTAAATGGTCAGTCAATACCTGTGCCTCTCTGTCAGGCCGTTTGCTTTGCAGCTGTCTCCCTAATGGGAAATGAGGCAGCGTGTCGTCATGTCTCTGTCCGTAAAGATCAGCCTGACGGGGACGCCATAAGCCGTGCTGGCCCTGGGCGGAGGTGAGACTCCTCCCCCAGATTTCACCTGCAGTCCATTGTTCGTATTGCTGTCACTTTGATTCTTTCTGCATGTGACGCTGGGATAGCTCATTTTCCTGTTCTCTCTCAAATATGACAGCTTCTTTTCCAGTGGGATTCCAGCCTTCATTTCCAAACTCACCTTCCCTCTTTATCCTTTCTCTTTTATGACTCATGAGAACTTTCTTAGAAGTCGGGCTCTGGAGTCAGCGGATATGGGCTGAATCATGGCTCTATCAGCATCTTGGCTGGGTGACACTGGACAGGTGACTTAAACTCTCTAGACTTCTCTCTCCTGTCCACAGAGCTAATACCCACCCTCCCCAGGGTTATGGGAAGAGTGAGATGAACTAGTGTATCTGTACATAAAAAGTTAGCTTGTTACTTGGAGGTTCGAAGACACTCAAGTAACATTCGTTGAATGAGTAGTATGGAATAAATAACAAACAAATTTGGCTATTATTATTATTATTATTAGGTTATGAGTGCTGTCCTCTCATTCTGCAATACACCGCCCCACCCGACTCATCCGTGAAGATGCATCTCAAATACCACCTCCACATGCTAGCCTCCTGTGACTTACTATCGGAATTATCCGCTCCTTGACTCACACATCACAATGCCGTGTGCACACCTCATTGTATCATTCATTATACTGCAGGTAACTGCGCTGCTCGTGCGATGGCTGTAGTAGGCGGTGACGGCCACTACGACCAGATGGCATTTGTTCATTCCTTAGGATCCCACTGCTGTCATGTGCCTGGCACATAATAGACTGTTTGCTTTTGAGGAGGTGGCACTGAGTAGCACCGTACAGTACTCAGAATGACTGGCTTCTCACAGTGGAGGGAGACACCGAAACAGAACCATGTCAGACTGGGAGTTATCAGGGGCTGGCACTAAAGTGATGCCACATCTAAACCTCAGACGAGGTCTGTTTGTAAGTTTAGGGTGAACAGGCCTAGTTCCAAGCATCATGTCACTTGTTACTCATTTTTCTTGAAGTGTGTACCTCGAGGAAATAAAAATAACCATGGCCGTAAGAACACAGACGAGGCTGTAAAGACTTGTTAAAATGACCAATTGCTAATTACGCAGACGTGGAAATTGAGTGGAAGTTTCTCTCTCTAGGCACACATAACTAAGAGAGATTAATGGATGCTATAGACCGGTCTCATGGCACATGACTCAATTTCAGCATTCCCTTCAAAATACGTGGCCGGAGAGCCTCTCTCGGGTATATGAACGTTGCAAGTACAAGTGCTCTGGGCCCTGGATTTTAGCCCCATTGTGTGTGTTACCTGAGGCCAGTCATTCAGTCTCTTTGCTTGCCCGTTACTTTTTTCACTGTAAAAGAGGACGGAAAGTAGTGTCTCTGACCTAAAGTAGTATCTAGAGGACGGAAGCGAGACACGGCCAGTGCACAAGTTTTTTATACTCTGACACTCCATAAAGGCACAGGTATTGTGAAATGGAGCAAGTCCCGGGCCTCAGATGTATCTGTGCAGTAAGAAAGGACTGTCACTTAAGACTTCCTCTGCCATCTGCCATTATTTGTCGGCTCTCTCACTCATATTTTCGGGGGCTAATCTCCCTGCACCTCTCACACTTCTCATACAGTTTCAGCAGCAAAGGACTCCCTGCAGGACCATGCACTGGATTCATTTCCACTTATCACTGGGGACAAAAAGAAAATCACATAGCCAAATTTCTGAGCAGAAAATACGCCGCTTTTGATGAACTGGTGGTTTTTCGCAGATCATTGCAACTGTTGTTTAGGGAGAGAAGATCGGGGCAAGCTGAGTTCTGCCACAGATCCCTTTGTATCTCCATTCTTTAGCCTAATGAACATTATTAGTTTTCATTGCCTACCTAAAGAACTTGGTGGAAACCCATGTGAGCCACTGCTTTCCCAGCCTGTGAGCTCTCGGCATGTGGGTCTGTGTCACATTCCTGTCCTTGTCTCCGGCATGGGCTCCAACACTTGACCCATGCACTGAGAAAATGCGCGGCTGCTCCTAATAGAGTCTTTGTCACAGCGTGAGGGTTCAGGTGGTGCCAACATACTTGTTCCAGCTTGAGAGAGGCAGGGTGGCTAAAAGAGGTCACTAACACTCTCTGGGTATCATTTACCTACATGCAGAATTGAGCTAGAACCAGTTGGAAAGACATGGGTTTGGGGCCCCGGGGATCAAATGCCTAAAGCATCATCCTTACAACTAAACCATGGCCTGAAGCTACGGTCGGACCCCCTGCCTTGAGCTCTGTGTGGCACATTGGCAAGAAGCTACGTCTACAGAGAAAGGGCTTGGTTTGGGCTCTTGGCTGTTCAGCAGTGAGGCCCGGCCCGCAGCGCAGCCCCAGGTTGTCCAGCGCCAGCCGGGTGACCCTGCACACATGCCGGGCCCTCCTTGGGCTGACGAAAGGGATTCCTGGGCTTCAGAGAAATCAGAGCTCAAAACTCAAGACCCTTCACCAGTATGTAGCCACAGGTCGTTTTTGTTCAACAGTTTAGCTTTTCAAATTAAAGGTATTGGGGGACCTTGGTTGATAGGATTATATAGGTTTCAAGCGTATGTGTTTGTGACAACGTGGATAAACCTTGCTGACCAATTGTACATTGCCCCCAAAGTGGTAAAAGGCAGCGCAACTAGACAGGGGGGCTTTGCTATGATACAGACACCCTCCCTGCTGTTCCCTTAGACCGGGCTTGAAATACGCATTTATGTTAAGTGTTTGCCCTTCCCATGCATTTATGTTTGACCCTTTTAGACCACATAATCAGGCTGAGGCTTTAGGAGTCCATCATTCTATGAACTGCCTGGGTGACTTTGGACAAGTAACTTAATGTCGCCCGGTGCCAGCTTTCTCATCTCTGCTGTGAAGAGCGTCGTTATAATACCCATCTGTCTATAGCAGTGGTCATTCGGATCAGAGGAGATCGATATGTGAGCATGCTCGGCAATCTTTAAGCAGGAAGAACCGTTCATTAGCGAGGAAGGACGCAGCGTGGGTTGGGTGATTGCTAGGTGAAGACCATGCCTCTGTTAGGCAGTACTAATATTTTAATAAAATGTCTTCAATGCTCAGGAAAAGGAAAATCGATGGGGCCACAGTTTTGCCTGGAAAGGCATTCAAGAAAACAGACTCCTTCCAGGGGAAGCCTGTGGCAAGAGGCAAAGCGACCACCGCACTGCCGGTGCCCTTCCCTGGTTGTGAAATGCCCCCCTTGATCCCACAAGGCAGACACCCGCCTGGGTGAGTTGTCTTTGGTGCGGCCTTATAGGTGGAAGATTCTTATGTCTGGCTAGCAGGCTGCTTAGAAATAATTCGCTTTAAATTGCCAAGAAGAGAATCATCAAAAAAACTCCAGAGGGCTATGCGTTAGTCACAGAATGTTTAGACGTAAACACACTTTCCTTAGTCCACTTTGATTTCATTCCCTGTGTGACGAAGACAGAGATGACCAGCCTGGGAAAACGACAGGATCTGCTATTAACTGAGTACCTTCTTGTGCTAGATACTCTGCCTAGCTCTTTTGTCCTTCATATACAGGATCTGGCACACAGAACGCCCCGTCTTTATTGCCAGATCTTTTATTGCTAAATGATGAGCGTGAAATTCTGTGACATAACGATATCACACTCAAGCACACCGTATGCCATTTCAGGAGACATGTTCAAATCGCTGTCCATCTTGGGCAAGATGTTCATGTGCCCTGTCAAGCACACTCGACCAGACCTTACTTCTGCCAGACCCTGTGGTAGCCCAGTGACCCTCGAGAACCTGTAAAGTTTTATCCCCATTTTACAGGGGGTTAAATGGGGGCTTCGTGACGTGAGTGGGATTGATAGTTTGGTCAAGGTCACACAGGTGACCCCATGACATGGCCCAAACAGGAATGAAATACCTTTGGATAATTAAATGACTTATTGAAAAGCATTCTTTGAAGCTTATGGCATGTGTTTGAAAAAGGAACGACAGTCCTCAAATGCCTTTTAAGGCAGCAGCTCAAAAAATGGCTGAACGTTAACAACTACAGTCTTGATTTGATGTAGATGCCTCCAACTTCAGGTGTTCTTTTAATATCCCATATGGCGGTCCGTTTTGTTTACCATCTGCAGAACCGTAAACATCGGCGGCACATGCTGTTGACTGGACTAAATATTTACACCATCACATTATTATAAGAATCACAGTTCTTTTCCTCCAGTTGTACAAGACTAGTTCTCGTCTGCCAATGAAACACGTGGAATTTCCCCTTTTCTCTCAATACCCTCAGACTCCTTTTCTGCCAAAGAGCAGACCCTTGAAAGGGAGGACTGAAATGCAAGGTGTCATGGCTCGTCCGCCCGCGTCCTCCTTGCCTGGGAGAACGGTGTCTCCAGGCAGGTAGCTGTGACTGCGAGTGCCCAGGGCTGTGGTCAGGGTGGCAAGTGGGTGAGAAGGTGGCATCAGCAGCTGAAAACACCTCTTCCTGCATCCTCTTTCTGTGTAATTAGAATGAAGATGCGGATGTTCGCGCGCTGAAAGAGCAAGGACATCATTGAAAACAGCAAGTTTTACTTTCACAACTTAGCAATAAATAATGCCGAATCCCTGGCTGACACTATCTGCCATCATCCGACCGGACGGTGTTGCAGCATGGCTGAAAACACGCACGTTTCTGCCTTCTCGGCATTAGCTTTACTGGTTGATAGTTAATTACCTGCCAGCATGAGTTCCCCTTCCTCCCCCCAAGAAAGCATAAATACAGAAAAAAAATAATAGTCTCTTCCCCCCAGAACTTCACTTTGGTCTCGTTATTTGGGTCCTTTGACATTTATTTATCCAAGGGAGCCCTTGCCCACATTCCTAATCTGCCCAACTTAGCCACGCACCTTCCGTCTCCTTATTTACTTCTTGAAAATCGCGTGGTTGTCTTTAACGGTTATGTTCAGTCCACTAATTAAAAGAGGGATCTGCCTTTCTTCTAGAGTTCTCATATTCACGAGATGGTTTACGTGCACCAGCTTCTAAAGTAAAGGAAGATTCCTCTTCACAAAAATCAATCACCCTACTTTCATTAAATCTAATCTAGGGTCTTCCCTCTCCGGTGCAGAAGCAGTGAGTAGTATTTTTACTCTCTAATTCCAAAACTTTTGTCTCCCCACACTCTTTGTAATAAATGCGAGTTGTGTGCCTTTCATGTGGACTGCCACACCATTGGGTTAGCCCTCTCTGTTTTCCTCCTCTCTAGTCTCAGAATCTGCTGTGTTTTGGATCCTACAGCCCAGCCCCGTTTGCTGAGGCCATGCAGGAATGCGTCCCACCATTGGCTTTTCACATAAAAGAGGAAAGCTAAGCTGGAAATTTCACAAAGGCGTATGGCTGCTGATCTGAGAAAATGCAATTTTATCAAGTTCTAATCTATGCCCCGAAACAATCTTAAGTTAAATAAATTGCAAGAAATACAAAGAGTAGGAAATAAATGTGTCATCTAAAGTGACCGAATTCTATTTTTTTCTGCCTTCATTTTTATCTCAGTCTTCAAAGTTAGCGAATTTAAATTATGGTTGAAATCCACATTTAGTTCGCAGGCAGAGTCCCAGATTTTAAAACTAAAACAAAACCAAACCACTGTAGCAGCCATTTCTTCTTGAATCTATGGTCTTTGAGAACCTCTGAGACTTTATTCCTCTTTTTCATTATCCCAGAACCCTTTGATTAATACTTTTTCTGCCTTTACCTAGTTTTTCTAATTAAAAAGGCACTTCTTCCTCATCCTTGAGTTCAGTTTTTACAAAGTCATCTGAATTTTCGAAACCCTGATCTCTCTCCCTCTCTCTCTCAACCTCCTCCGAGTATTTTTAAAGCAAGGTAGCCTTTTGTTTTGGTTGTTCCCTCAAAGAAAATTACTGTTTCAAGTGTAAAACAGGGACAGGAAATAACCTGGTAAATGCCCCCAAACTATCTTTACAGCCTCAGCGCCAGCGAACAGCCCTCAGGAGCTCTGCCTTGCGTTGAGGTGACGCGAATGTGGAAATGTCAAGTGAAACGCGTATTGTACTCAATGCATTGAGTTCTTCCCTCTGAAAAGAAAAAATGAGACAAAGAGAAAGATAAGGGCCTTTCTTGGCTTTATATTTCTGGCTTCACAATTAATTGTTTATAGAGAAAAGTTGAGTGTTCGTTGTCTCTTGCTTTCTATACACTCACATCAAACTTTTTTCCAGTTAGGTTAACAAGAAAGGACTGCACCTCTCCTTTGCTGTACATTTCTGATTTTGGTAGTTTGTGTTTCTATTGTCTGTTCCAAAACGCTGTCAGCACAGTGTGTTCAGACCCATTTATCATCCCATAGGGCGGCACCTCTGGGCTTGCTCACTGTAGAATACTGGGGTTTGCTGCTGTTGCAGCTTTTGAAATTACAAAAGACCCTGGCCATTCCCCTAGGGAAGGTAATTATCTGTTATGCTTAGGGGATACAAAAAGAACTCATGCAGAGAAGGGCCTCCATCCCCCCTGCACACTGGCGCTGACCCGAATCAATTTTAGATGCCTACAAATACAGACTGAGTCCCGGACATAAGCCTTCAAATGCCACGTTCCCGTTTTTACTAAAGAATTATCTTCCTGGGTAACTTCCCAGAACAAATGGCTTTGATGGTGATTAGGAATGTTCAAAAGAACTCTCAAACAAAAGTGACACCTATTTGGGTGTGTCTGATTCCATTCTCCTGTTTCATTGCATTAATGGTGGAGGGATCTTCATCCTGCTGCCCGTGGGTGAAATATGGTGATACAGATGGGACCCCTTGGCCCAAGGGATTGAGGTCATTTCTTAGGTTCACTGCGACTTTGACATTGTTAGAGAACAGTGGGCTTTATGACAAAACCATATCCTAGGTTAGTATTGTAGGTTGAACTGTGCCTCCCCGTCGCGCCCCACACCCATGAATACATGTCGAAGACCTAAAACCTGGTACCTGGAATGTGACCTTGTTTAGAGAGAGGGAGGGAGTCTCTGTAGATGTCATCAACGTATAAAACGAGATCATTGCAGTGGGGCCCCATTCAGCTTAACTGGTGTCCTTATAGAAGATGGAATGCACTGTGGCAACAGAGGGTAGACATGAAGCCGCACGACGACGGAGGCAGGGACGGGAGCTCTGGTGCCAGGAAACGCCTGAGGCTGCTGGGAGCTGGAAGAGGCAAGAAGAGCAGAGCAAGCATGGCCCTGCCAACGCCTCCATTTAGTAGATTGATTGTGTCACCTCCAGAACGGGTGACACAACAAGTTTACATTGTTCTAAGCCAGCCAGTTTGTGGAAGCTTTAATGCATTTAGTAACCTTTTCCTTACTATTTAAAGTTATACCTATGACAGAATATTCACCAGTTGGATCAAAGAAGTTGACCACAATGATGGCCTATAAAGCTGCAATTAGAGTCAATTAACAAGCTACCCGTGAGAAACGTTGCCACTCATGATTCACCTGGGAGGGACCGTTAGGGTAATTTGTAGAGTACATTTTATATTTAGAGAAATTAGTTAAAATGACCAATTCTGTTTGTTCAATAACACTTATTGAATTTACTATATTCTCAGTCCTTCGGGGAAAACAAGGATACAAAGATCTAAATGAGAAGTGACATTAAAAGTCTGCTTCTGTGTGTCCCAAAGTCCCGATATTTTCTTTTAGAATTCTTTTCGTGAAATTTCAGAATTCTTTATTGGCGAATGTATTTTGTTCCCAAAGCTCAGGTCTTGTAAAGTAGCGTTTCCAGTTAAAATTCAGAGGACCAAGTTAAATTTGCATTGCAGATAAACAACACACCTTTTTTTTTTTTTTTTTTTTTAGTATAACTATGTCTTACGCAATTTGGAGGGCATACGTACGAAAAAAACATTCAGTATCTGGAATTCAAATTTTGCTGTCTGTCTGGTATTTGCATTTGCTAAATGTGGCAGCCTGTTACTTATTGCCAATTTGCTACCTTAATGGGCCTATAATGATTTTCGAAGTCATCAGTAATACCAAAGTGTTAGGGTGCTTTTGGTGATTAAATGAGGTAGCAATTATGAGCGTTAGAATGGATACTGTTGCATAGTTAGGGCCCTGTAACTGTTGCCTAGGATTTTTTTTTTTCACCCAGTCTACCTAATGCTTACTAGAGCACTATCTGGTGTCTAGTAAAAGATAAAAGATAAAATTGTTATCTTTTGTTAGCAATAATCTCCAGTCCATTTGTGAACATTGAATGTCAGGTCCTTGAGAAAAGGAGGGTTTTGCTTGATTTTGTTTTGTCCTGTTCTGTTTTAAGCCCTCGGGAAGATTCCAGCTGAGAGTCTGGAGGAGCCTGTGTCTTTAGAAGCCACAGAAAGCCCTGCTGTTGAATCTAGACGTTTTATTACCAGTGCTTTCACATGCTACAGCTGCTGTAACAGCACCACAGATCGGGTGGCTTGAAAGAACAGAAATGTAGCTTCTCACAGTTTGGCGGCTGGAAGCCTAAAATCCTGGCGGTTGCGGGGATGGTCTCTCCCGGGTGTTCAGAGGAAAAATCTGTTTCACATTTCTCCTGGCTTCTGGTGGCTGACTGCAACCCTGGGCATCCCTCAGCTTGTACCAGGGCAACTTCAGTCCCTGCCTCAGTCTTCACATGGCATTGTCCTCTCTCTGTGTGTCTGTGCCCCTTCTCTTCTTAGGAGGAGATCTGTCTCATAGGATTAGTTTCCACCTTAGTCTAGTGCGACCTTATCTTTACTTGGTTATGTCTGCAAAGACCCTATTTCCAAGTTAGGTCACATTGACAAGTACTGAAAGTTCAGACTGCATTGTATCTTTCGGGACCACACAGTTCAACCCACAGCAAGCAGTATCTACACTTCACTGGCATTTGAAGAGCCTTAACAATTGTATTTTTATAATGATAGACATGCATTTTATTATAACATTCGAGATGTCCTGTGCAGTTTATCATTGGTGGAGATAAAACAAAAATTTCTCTTTGAAAGATAATATTCCCCACAATGTTTCTAGAATTGAATTTTAGAACTATTTAGGAAAACAAGATCTAGGCAGTAATACATGAATACTATATTTAAATATTTTGTGATTGTGAAAGTAGTTGTAAAAGTAAGTTTCACACTCTAGAGGAAGAAATTTGGAAGGAAAAAGTAATATTAGGAATGAAAACAATTTTATCTTTTATCTTCTTTTCCTTGTGGGTCCACATTTTTGAGTTTGAAACTACATCAATATTTTTAAAGTATCATTCAATTTTTACTTGCATAAACAATGTTTGCTAGCCAATTATGCAAATTTAATTTTTAGGTAAAAGATTAAGCGAGCTGAAGAGTAAGATGTTTTAAACTCTAATATTTTTGGAAGAAAATCTATTTTTTCTCATTTTTCCAAGGAAATGTCTATAAATATTCTCAGCTAAACAATTAGATAAACGCCAACCAGTAAAATGTAGCTATTCTAAAAAATTACAGCTTTCACAAATACTTCTAACAGGAAAGTCCCAGATTGTGAGTGACTTCAAATTTGAGTTCACTCATTTATAAGTGAGGATTAAATATCTAATCATAATACCATTAATAATTTAAAAATACTCCACCATGGTAAAGTGCCTATAACAGAAATTTTTATATAGTAAATATTCAGACTATATTATTTCCCTTTTCCATTTTTTAATAAACCACTCAAACATGCCAATTAAACATAACCAGTATATGTTACTGTTTTGCTTTTGTTTTTTCTTATGAGTTTAGAGAGGTAATGAAGACATTGTTTGATAATTGCACCTATTTTCTGTTGAAACTGTAAATGCCTGAATGTGGAATTGTTCTATAATTCTAGTTGATATAGAAAGGAAGATTTCCTGTGGAAAACATTTGGCACAATAAACCTGCACCAGTAGTTTTCAGGTGATCACCAAAATAAATATGAGAAATACCCATGATCCTCTTGTTGTCCAATAAAATATCACTGGCTACACCATGTCCTTTGCATTGTGAAGGATAAAAAGAAAGATTATGGACACCCATTTTGGTAATTTCCAGGAAACAACTGACTCACTGAAGTATCGGCAGTGCTTTGAAATATAAATGCACAAGCTAATGGAGCCGATTTTATTGTCCTTACAGTATAATCAAAGTCAATAATTTACTACCACTAAAGAGAACACAGGAAGGATAGAGGGATGAGGTCATTTGTACATCACATCCATCCGTAAGCCAACAAATGGTGAGACAATTTCTGTGTTCCTCACAGAAGAAATTTTAGACTCGCCCATATCTATACACACTAAACTCAAATAATTTAGATAGCCTGGTTGTAATTTATTAGATGTTTCCCCATCACCTGCTATTATTTTCACCATCATGCTGACTAAATACAGATCTTGGACGGGTAGGATCCCAATTTCCAGGCACTCTGTGAAAATCCATAAGGATAAGATGCATCCAGTAATACTCATGTAAGACTATATCTGAAAATGATTTCATTAGCTCAGCTAATATATAGGTCAACACCTAAGAAAACATCCCCTTGAAGCAACATTTCTTTTTGTTTGTACAAGGGGAAAAAATTTTTTTTTTCTAAATGCCCATCGACATGCTCACAGATTTTATTTGGGTGACCCAGAATATTGCTCACTGTGATGAATGTCAGATGAAGACAAGGCAGGCATTTGCTTTCATGTTGCTCACAAAGAAGACAGGGAGGTTCAGTGACTAAAAAGGCCATCTGTACACATTGCGGCAAATGGTATCATGACAGGATCATCGAAGCATATGGGAGATCTGGTCAACCCAACCTGCAAAAACAGGGAAGCTTACTGGGGGAGACGGTATGTAAATAGAGTTGTCTGGATGATTAAGATGTGAGTGCAGGGCGTGGTGTTCCCAGTAAAGGAACACCTTGAGAAAAAATGTGTGGACCAACAGTCCGAGGGAAAGAATCACAGTGCCGTGACCAGGTATGTTGAGTCAAGAAGTTGTCGAACGAGGTAGAGGAAGGATCTTGGAAAAAGCTTGTATGACTTGAAAGTGCATGTCACCTCCATTGAATGCCCAATGACGAACCCTTAATGAGCATTGCAGCCTGAGGTAAGCCCGCCTGGTCCTTCCCTTCTGTTAGGCTGGTGTGTGAGGTTATCTGTGCCGCCCAACAGTTAAATGCAGTAATGGCTCCAGTTAGCTTGTTAGCCGGAAAACAAGCTTCAGTCCTGATTCTGCTACACATTCAAACCCTTAATACGCAGCAGGACCAAAAAAGTCATACACTCAGTTTTTTAACTTCAATACAATCTGCAGCTTTCTGTCCTTTGAGACGCTCTAACAAGGTCTTAAGCTGAAGGCTCATGTCCACATGGGACACCATTCCAGAAGCGGTACAGGGCCGCCTGTCTAGCCAGAATCAGCCCAGTGCTGTCCGCCTCTCAGCGTAGGCCAAGATGACCCCTTGAGGCTGAGTCATCGTCCTCAGGGGGAATATATTTGCTACCCAGTGCTGACTCTCGTTTCTTAAACCCTGCTCAGGAAAGGGAGAGTCCCCCTCAGTATCACTATAGCCTCTCCCCGTACCTTGAATAGTTCTCATTTCACTATGAAAAATCAGTTCAGTCATTCAGTACCTGGGTAAACTCATCGGTGCCGGTCAGAGAGAAGGGCCGCTGAAGCCCTAAGCTCACCTCGGGCGGGCGGGCTTCTGGTACTTTGTTCAGCACGCCACACACATTCCCTGTCCGGGCTCTTCAGATGTCAACCTGCCATCCAGGGTATTGAGGAGACGACTAACACATACACAGCATGTGCCACACTGTGGAGACACAGATACTTAAAAACAAACTCATTGCGCTAGAAGACTCCAGGTTTGGAAAGCAAATGCTTTCCTCCTGCCGAGGGCAGGGTAGGGGTATCAATGTGAGAAGGACGGGAGGACGGACAGAGGCCAGATAGAAGGTCGTTGCCACAGTCAGGAGAAACGTGTGTTTATGCTGTTGTATCAGCCTCCAAAAATAAAAACAAATTGTGTTAAACAGTTGTTAGCATAGGTGCTAATTAACATCTAACAGATATACACATATGTGCATTAACATGTATATATGTATACATGTGTGTGTATATATCTTTTTACTGTGTATGTGTTAGGTAGGTGTGTATATTTATATATTTTATATATTATATAAAGTATATGTAATCGATATACTATCATCTATTGTTGATAATATAATATATAATATATATATTATATTTTTTATATATATACCTTTCTATCTAATAAAAAACTGGCTGGGGTTTTATTAAATTAGCAGCCTCTCTAATGAGTTTACTCTAAAGGTCCATTAGACCAATTTGGTTGTTCTCATTCCTTTATTGTTTGGATCCATTTCTCTACAAAATGTGAGAGAAATCACCTCTCTTAGAAACCGTTGAAGAAATGTTTGCCTTGAAAATAGCATGCCATATTCAGCTTGTTTTAAATCTAACCAAAGTTCTAGTATATTTTGAAAAGTTACATTATTTATAAAAGTTAAGGGGCACTAAAGATAATTTTAAAAGCTAATAAGTTTGTAGTTAATCAGTTTTACCAATTATTTCATTAATAGCTGGGTAGGTAATCATTACCAGTAAGGAAAGACTGCTGCTTAGTGCACAATTAATTGTCACTCAGCGTCATCTTGCCATTATCTGTTAGGTCCAAACAGCTATTAGGGTTATGTTTTCTTTATCATCGGATGGTGGAATGTGATCGTTTCTCTTACAGCTCTTTCCTAACCAAAAATCAAAAGCAGCATTCTGAGACTTTAACGATGAAAATAATATATCTGACATATAAAATAAATGGCTTTCACAGACTGCTTTGAACTGGTAGGTGACAAACTCAATATACTATCTATTCCTTCTCTAAACTCCATTAAAGATTATTATCTTTGTAACTAATTTTGGCATTTAATATCACATTAACGTTTATTGTCATTTAATTGTTCCATATGTGCCTTGTTTTCCCTGATAGATTCTAAGCCCCTGGGTCTTGTACATCTTTTGCAGTCCCCTGTCCCATGCCATGACATTACCTGCATTCAGTAAATATCTATAATTTAACTGAACAGGACTGAGTTTGTGACATTGTCCCTCGGTCACCTGGTAAGCGTGGGATTGTAAAATCTGCTCATCAGTGCCCCACTCTGTCGCCTTTGCAATTCGGATTCCTGTAAAGGAATCAGTGGCGGGGTCAGGTGAGGGATTCAGTGAGTGACCTCTCTTTGAGACGAATAATTTTAAAAAGAAGCTACAGAAACAAGCTAAGCAATTATACTGCTCTCAGTTTGTAATTATTTGCTTAAGTGTAGGGCAAAGTATGTTACAAATCGTAACTCCCTTTCTTTTTTACATTTTTTTCAGTTGTAGTTGACTTACAATATTACATTAGTTTCATGCATATAACACATTAGACATTTCTATAACTTATGGAGCGATCACCCAGATGGGATTAAGAAGTACAAATCGGCAGTTATAAAAATAGTCACCGGGATAGAACAGCACAGGGAGTGTAGTCGGTAACATTGCCGTGGGGTTGGGTGGCATCAGGTGGGCACTAGACTTAGGACTCCATTTGTTGAACATGGGGATATGTTTTGACTCCTTCAGTATGCTAATGGGACTGTCGACCTTGGGGTAAGAAAGGACACAACATAGAGTCATGAATTTTCGGGACATTGGTACTCTTTCTCCAAATCACTGTAGTCAGAAGCGTGCAGCCTGTCACCTCCACTGAAGCCACGGAAAAGGACCGATACCAGCCAGTCTCACCGCATTAGAAATGAAGCTGGTCGACGCCTGGGCCCATTATGACTGAAAACAGCCCAGTTCGCTGCTCACAAGGTAGCAGCGTGGCAGTTCCTCCGTGTGCAAACATGTGTATATGGCCAAATAGAGACTCTCCTAGCTCTTGCCTTCATCTGGCTAATACTTTCTGTTTATGTAACCTTAAGACTTCACACTATCATTAAAAACGCTGAATCCACTCATTTACCCAACTCTCCTAAAATTTCACTATTTCTCTCCTATAGCCCTAAAATCATAACATATTATTCCTTACCACCGCCTTTCTTGAAACACAGCCCATGTCTGCTGGAAATCTCCATGCTTCACTGAAAGAGAACGACTCACTCCCCCCCCCTCGAGCCCCCGCAGTCCTCACCACGCCTCAGGAAAATAGGGTTTCACCTGCGTCTGCCCACAGGCCTTGTCATCCTCTCCTTTGTTCAGGGAGCCTGGACACACTGGCTGTGTTACTCTTTGTAAGTCCGAGTTTGGCCCCACCGTTGCCACCCCGCCGTACGCCAGTGCTGGTCTACCTGTCATCCCAAGGGCTCTTCGCGGAGAAGGTCCTGCCATCGCTAAAGTGTCAGCTTCCATGTTGCTTTATCAGAGAGGCCCTCCCTGACCCTCCTGTCTACAGTAGCTGCCTCCCAGCACTGCACCCCTCTTTTTTCTTTCACCCAGTGGACTCCTTATCCACTTCCTACGTATTACCATCTAGAATTATCTCATTTCTTTACTACGCCCCTTCCTTTCCCCTGGGCTACAAGGTAAATGAATATACTAGGAAACTGAGGTCCCCTCTGTTCATTCCCAACCGCGTCCTGAGGGCCAAGAATCCTGTCTGGTACGCATACATGCTCAACTGTTTCCGGGACGTGGCTGATGGCTCAGTGAGTAGAGTTCCTGCTGTTTCATGGACTCAGTGGTTTGAAGTCTCCCACTTGCTCGTTTTCCCGTGGAGATTCCGCATCGGTTTGTGCCCCGCCCTCCAACTTCTAACGACTGTGTTCCTCACCTCAGTTTTAGATGATTGGCACATTGACGAATGATCGTTTTTAAAATTTTCATGGAATGCAGTGTTAACTGCTTTTTATATTTTTATTGTTTGGTATATTTGATTGAGTCTGCTATTATAGTTGTCAATTTTTCCCCCCTTTATCCCCTCCGCCCTGCACCCCATCCCACATCCCCACGCCTCTTAGCCCATGTCCGACGGCTGTATATACCAGTTCTCTGGCTTCTTAATTTCCTATAGTATTCTCAGCCTTCCCCGGTCTTTTTTTTTTTTTTTTTTTGGTTAACGTTTTCCCCCCACCACTTTCCCCAGCCCCACCCCACCCCACCTCCCACCTTTATTGACTTACAATACTAACTTTCAGCATTAGCTTCTTTTTAAAGGAGTTTTCCACCCGTGAAAACCACGCTGGGACTGGGCTCACACTGTAGGAGCCCGGTGTTTGTTGTGATCATAAACTCATGACATTTTCCAGCTTGAGGTGACTTCAGAGAACATCTAGGACAAACTTTTATTTTACCCCTGAGGGAACTGGAGGCCGGCTGGGTTAAACGATTTAACAGAGGGCAACGCACCAGTGCGCGGCAGGAGCCACGACTGAACCCGGGCCACGGGGCCGTGCGGTGTCCAGGCTACACAAGGGCCCTCCTGGTTTCTACACATCTCATGTCTCACAGTGCAGCTGGACGACAGGCCAGAGACGCCGGAGCTGTCACACTGCTGAGCAGATCACAGGGAAACAAAAAGGGACGTGCATTTTTGTGCCCACTGTCTCTATCCCCAGCGAGGCTTTAACTCAGTGTTTAAGGAACATTCAGAGAACAGAGCCCAAGGGGTGCGGCGTCAGTGACGCATTGCTTACATATTTCGCGAATTCAATAAATTGTCTGCAGGCTTTTGATATAACTCACAGTGTCAGATTGGTAGCCTGGAAATTACTACCTTCAGTTGGGGAGCACCAGAAAAATCGTAAAATGAGAATTTGCAAGGAACTTTGTTAAGCTAAATGGCATAGAAAGATGTGGCTTTAGTAAAGCACAACAATATCACTTGTGCGTGGCATTTGATTTCTTTAACATTTTTGCAGTTTCTGTTCTGTTCATCCTTGAAATCCAGCTTATTGCACAGGGCCCCAGAACCCAGAGAATGTTAAGTGATTTGTTGAATGAATATATGTGTGTGTTTCTTAGTTTTTTTTATTTTTCATAGTTATGAGGCATTTGGTAATAATTTGATTTTTATTTTGCTTTTTAAAAATTTTTAGATATGACTGGGCATCCAAATATATTAGAGGAGAGTATGAAATTGAGTGCTGACTACCCACTTAGAATTACATGCTTATCCCCTGGAAGCTACTGACCTCCGTACACTAGAGAATTAACCTGTAGATTCACTTAGTACAGACACTGGAATCATCGAGTAAATCTTGTTTTTCCTTGTGAATATTTAATACCAGAATGTGAACTTAATGGAGAAGATTCAATAGCATTTTGTAGTAGTAACCTCAAATTCATTTCCATGGGCCTCACACAATTTAAATTTCACTATTTTGATCCTGCAAAGCAAATATCATGTCTGTCTAGCATTGTTAATATAAAAGCGCTTTATACGAAAACACTCATTGCGCATATTCTCAACCTTGTTTTCCCTTCATATGTCACGACTTCGTTTCCGACTAGAAAGGAACTCATTTTGCTATTCCAGTTAAATTCACAATTCGTCATGCATCCCTTGCTGCTACCCATGATGTCTGCGAAGGAAGTGCTTTACGTCAGCTACCTGGCCTAGCCTTTTTTTTCTGTTGTCAAAATTGTCTTTTGTGTGTGTATGGTTACATGATGTTCTATGACTTTTACCCATGTTCTTCACATGAGAGACTTTCAAACTCCCTTTAAAATTGATTTGCCTATCATATTTCTTAAAATTAAGGTATGTAAAAGAGATACTGCACTTTAAACACATTAATGTTCTAATCAGAAAACCTACAGTCCTCTAATAATCACAGACTACTAATTGGATACTAATTGGCACAGATACATAGAACAGACTGACAGCTGTTGGGGGGAAGGGGTTTGGGAGACTGGGTGAAAGAGGTGAAGGGATTAGCCAAAAAACATACATGTATAAACCATAGACACAGGCAACAGTGTGGTGATGGCCAGAGGGAAGTGGGGGCAGGGGAGGTAGGAGGAAGTGGACAAAGGGGATGGAAAGAGACTTCACTTGGCATCTTGGGCACATGATACAGTTTGCAGATGAGGCTTTGTTGAGTTGTACACTTGAAACCTGTATGGTTTTGTGAACCAATGTCACCCCGATAAATTCAACTAAACAAAAAGAATAGGAATTTTATTGTGGTGAAAAGAATCTCTGGTGGGCTGTGTGACCTAATTTTGCTAATAGCTACTCTCTCAAAAGCCTGTGTTAAATAGTCATTTACACGCTGACAGGTGTGACCCAGTGGGTTGGGCACAGTCCCACAAACGGAAAGGTTGCCAGTTGGACTCCCAGTTAGGGCACATGCCTGGCTTGTGGGCCAGGTCCCAAGTTGTGGGAATGAGAGAGACAACCGACTGATGTTTCTCTTGCATCCGTTCTCCCTCCCTTCCCCTCTCTCTAAAAATAAATAAAGAAAATCTTAAAAAAAGATAATCATTTACTCAGTTTCGTCACACATTTAGGAATCCAGACCCTTAGTAATTTGAATTTGTGAGAACTGAAAACTAAGCCAGTGTTAAGTTTACCTATTGCCAAGAATATAAGTACTTAGGATATCACACATAAAATGGGATATTTGGAGAGAAAGCATAGTTCTTTTCAGTTGTCTGTCTTTTTGTTTATTACTTTTATTTTATTTATTATTCCTATTATGTTATTATTACATTCAACAATAAAAACACAAGAAATAAAAATGTATACATTATTTTTAAGTTAAAAAAATTAAACTATATTTTAAAAACCTAACCTTAGATTTTGAAATAATCCTAATCAATTTTTATTTCTAATCTGCTTGAACTAGTGAGGTTTTATATTAAAGACAAGTACCATAGGACTCCCTTCATATGTGAAATCTGATGAACAAACTGTACTAACAAGTAAAATGGAGACAGACTCGCAGGTAGAGAGCAGGCTGACAGCTGTGGGTGAGGAGCCCTGGTGGGGGTGGGGGGAGGGATTGAAAAAAAAAGAGAATTCGTGAACACAGAAGATAGTGCAATGATTGCCCCGGGGGAGAGGGTGGATGGAGGTGCAAGAGGATATAAGAGGATAAATGGTGATGGAGTAAAAAATAAACAAACAAATAAATAAAGATTAAGAGAAAATGACCTGGTTTTGTTACTCTTCCCTAAAGTGAATACATTGGCATTAAAGAAGCAGTAGTATGCTAATAGTTAAGATTGAGTGACTAAAACATGCAGCCATATAGGAAGAGACTGGCCTGAGAAAGAGAAAGAGAAGTGAGGAGAAAAGGAAGAGAAAAGAAGGAGCCACACCTGACCGGAGAGGTGAAGATGGAACACCAACGGTGGGGGCTGTGACAGACGGGGCAGGCGGGGAGGGGGTAGTGAGGGAAGGTCCCAAGAGGGAGCTTTCCTTTCCTACATCTGTTTCTGCGTAGCCATGGTGGGAGAGTTTTCATGGTAACTTTGCTTCTGAACTTGCAAGGATTTTATTTTTGTTGATGGACGAATGATGGACAGTGTCCTGCTAGCTTCAAGTGTACATCATAGTGATTTGATATTTATGTACATTACAAAATGATCCACACAGGAAGTCTAGTTACCATCTGTCACCAAACACAGTTATGAGGATGTGACTGATTGTATTCCCAATGCATTAAATTCCCAGGACTGACTTATTTTGTACCTTTTGCTCCCCTCACCTCACTTGCGTCCCTCAGCCCCTCCCACTCCAGCGACACCAGTACGTAACCTGTACCGATGAGTTTGTTTCTGTTTCGTTTTGTTTGGCAATGCATCCAGAAAGAGCAATAATATTAACAGCCACAGCAACAAAGATAATAGTTAAAATTTAGTGTTTTCTGTAGATCAAGCTCTAGTCCATCCTGGCACTTTTACAATGGCGTCACATAGCCCGTGCATAAATACCGAAATCCTAATTAATCAAATCTTGGGAGATACTTGGCATATATTTGCTATATAATTTGAACACTCTGGAAGGCTGATCAAAAGAGGAGAAAGTTACTCTGTACTCTTGGAGAATATATTAAAATAAAATACAGAACCTTAAAATAATTTTTTTAAAAACATAATAGAATGTTCACCTAAAGAGAAGGGTAACTGTAGGAGATGGAAGAGATATGAAGGCCTGAATTTAGTGAAAATATATGATACAAAAAATAACCAGATAAAAGCCTAAACCACCTCTGAAGATTTCAGTGTTCAACCACCCAGTTCAAAATCTGTAAGTAGGAATGAGTTTATGAACACAGCGATGATCTCTCATGAGGTTCTAGAGCTGGCGGACTAGAACTATTACATAAAATTTAGATGATATAAATTCTTTATATAGTTTGGATATTAACCCCTTGTTAGGTCCGCTGTTAGCGAATATCTTCTCCCATTTGGGTGGTTGTCTTTCTGTTTTGGTGGTGTGCCCTTTTGCCGTGCAGAAGCTTTTTAGTTTGATATAGTCCCATTCATTTATTTTTGCCTTTACTTCTTGGTATCCAAGACACACGAAGAATCCCTACAACCCAACACCAAACAAACCAACTACCCCATTTAAAAATGGGCAGAGGGACTGAACAGACACTTCTCCCAATGACACACAAATGGCCCGCAGATAGATGAAAAGATGCTCACCCTCACGAACTGTTAGGGAAATGCAGATGAAAACTACAGTGAGGTACCCCCTCCCCCCTGTTAGAATGGCTGCCATCAACAAGAGAAGTAACCACATGCTGGAGAGGGCGTGGAGGAAACGGAACCCTCATTCACCGCTGGCGGGAATGTAACCTGGCACAGCCGCTATGGAAACCAGTATGGAAGCTCCTGGAACAATTAAGGACAGAGTTACCATAGGACCCAGCAGCCCCTCTTGTGGGGAACTACCTGCAATTTTTGAAAACATTTATTTGCCAAGATATGTGGACCCTAATGTTCATTACATTATTATTCACAGTGGGTAAGACAGGGAAACGACTGAAGTGCCCTTCAGTAGAGGATTGGATAAAGAAGATTTGGTACATACGTACAATGGGGTGCTTCTCAGCCGTAAGGAAAGATGAAATACTGCCATTTGTAGCAATGCGGGAATACCTTGAGAATATCATGCGAAGCACAATAAGTCAGGCAGAAAAAGTTAAGAACGATGTGATTTTACCATATGTGGGGTGTAAAACCGGAACTCATACTCACAGACAGCAGTCTGGTGGTTACCAGAGGGAAGGGGTGGGAGGAGAGGAAAAGGTGAAGAGCGTCAAATAAATAATGGAAGATGACTTGACTTTGGGTCACTGGTACATGATGCAATAGCCAGCCGATATACACTTGAGACCTATATAATTTTATTAACTAATGTCACCCCAATAAATTTAATGTAAAAATCTAGATGATACAGATTCTGCCTAAGTCAGGAGAATAGGTTGAACTGTGGCCAGATATAGAGGGAAGAATCCTGGATCAAGTATTTAGGACTGTCCAGTGCAAGATGAGTCATATCAATGGCTAAATAATGGTAACGATCGGCGATGCTGCTTGTATTCGAACAAATGGATTTCAGGTAAACGCCCAAAACCTGAAACTGCCATTGCAAGTGGTTCTAGAGTTTGTGGAATCTTTCCTCAAGGAATCTCAACATGTCTTCTAGATTAAAAGTGACCATCTAAACTCAGTCGCCCAAACCCGTAATTTGGTGTGAGGCTGTTACCTTTGATCTCTTGGGCGTTTGCAGAATCTACGGGGCACGGCAGAAGGAACGCCTGCTGGAGTGGGGTTGGTCGGGTAACGATAGGGGTCTAATGATTTATAGTTTTAATTCGAACATTTCACCTAAAATGTCATACGGTGTGCTTGAGGGTGATGTTGTTATGTTGCAGAATTAGATGCTGATGAGTTTGTAATAAAGATTTTACAATGAAAAGGAGGCGCTCTTTGTGCTGGACCCTGTCTTTGTATCTCCCAAAGGAGTAGTGCACATAGTCAATGCAGCTCAGCGGGCCAAGAGAGAAACCCAGATGTTTAACCATGAAATCTAAATTTGAGACAGTCTTTTGGAAATACGCTGAAATGTTTCCAAAATATCATGAAACACATTGCCGTCGAAATGACCTTCACTGGGAGCTGTTATCATCAGCCTGTGATTTACCTGGAAAGCACCCTTTCTCTTTAATCTTGTCTAACTTTACCACTGATTGATAAAAATGAATTCCTGAAGTGTCATTCTTACCAAAAAAACCAGTCAATATGATAAATTAAAACTCCCCAAAACTTAAGTTTGAAACACATATGTACTTAAATATACGGTAATAACCCCATATTAAGCTTACCAGCATTTCTCCCCCGTGTTTGCAGATATGTTTAGCCTATGTGTCTGTCAGGTGCTAGGTAAAGCTTGAAACCAGCCTGTGGAATAATCTGCTTCAGTAATCTTTAATTGCATGAAAATAATCGAAATAAGCATAATGCCTATTTTAGAGCTGAGGCACAAGGTTCCATAACTTTACCAAGGACAAACAGATTGTGGAACCAGTGGTTCAGCCTCCAGGGTCCACTCTCTGAACCTTGTATTATACAAACTGTACATTTCACTTCGATAAATATGCTCTTAACCTTACGGAGGATAATTGGAAGAAACTGTGTCTTAGTTGGCAGCCATGATTCTGAAATCCTGTAATCTTTACATTAGCTCCCACGTGCTAAAAACCTGCTCATTGATTTCAGTCAAATAGAACAAAATGGATAAAATAAGACTCCAATGAAAGCGTGTCCTAGGTTGCTTGATGTTTCTTTAAGAAAATAGATCAGTTATTTTTGTACACAACATGAGGCATTTTGGGGTAACCTATAGCAAGTAAACTGAAAGATGGTGAAAAGTAGGGGGGTGGCTATTTTAGATACCTCATGTAAGTAGAAGCATTCAGTATTTGTTCTGTGACTGGCTTATTTCGCTTAGCATAGTGTCCTCACGGATCATACACATTCTCACACGTTGCAGGATTTCCTTCTTTTTTAATGCCGAACAATATCCCATTAGAGGTATGTTGCACCCTTTAAATCCACCCATCCGTCAGTGGTCGTCTGTGTTGTTTCCACACCTCAGCTATTGTGATTGGCCCCTCTGTGACCATGCGTGTGCTGCTACCTCTCTGAGATTTTTAATTCTTTTGGATAAAAATTTAGTTACGCAAGATGAATAGGTTCTAGAGATCTGCTGCCCGACATGGTGCATGTAGAAAACTATATGCTTCAAAGTTTCCCTAAGAGGGTAGATCTCTTGCTATCCAATAAAATAAATCTGTGGAAGGCAACACAAACAAGGTCATTGGGAAGCACTGGGGAGGATGCAAGGATAGTGAGTCTCGGCAAAGTTCAGAGAAGAAAAAAAGTCCAAGACCTGGGGGAAAGACTCAGGCAAGTGTTCTCGTTCTCTGGTTTTGAGGGTGCGCCGAGGTATGACCTTACCAGGGGACTTACCATTGACTTGACCTAAATGCTTTGCCGGCACACTGAAAACCTGCCCCGAGAGTAGCCGGTGCGGGGGACTACTGCACTCCTGACTGCTTTAAGGAGGAACGTGAGATGAGCCGATGTTAAGTCACTTGACCCATTAAATTGCTGCTAAGAAAGGGTGGAGCCAGTGTGCTGGACCAGGCAGCCTGACTCCAGAAGCTTCCTTGTGCATCACAGTGCTGCCTCTGGAAATATTAGAGGTGTAAGCACGTTTGGGGTGGACAGAAGGAGGCCTAGTGGGATGAACGGGTAGAAGAGAAATCCAGTATTTTATCTAAAAAACGTAAAGGCTCAGGGACGATAGTAGCATAAATTCTTCAGAAACTGGATCATGTGAGTAAAAAACGCACAGAAGGATAAAAAGGCAAACAACATTATTGACTTTCCTGAATTTTTTTTTAGGTTGATGATAACTTCTCAGGAAATCTGTATTAAATTGTATATACATTTAACTTTTTATGTTTAACTTTAATTTATATTTAATTTATGTTTTAAATGTCATGTCATATATTTTAACTTGTCCTCTGTGTTAAAGAGAACCAGTAGAGGGAGCTTTTCACCGTGAGTTTTTATTCCATTAAGGAAGTGTGATGAAAAGTGGGACAATCCTAAATATGATCTTTACATGAGATTATAAACATCCGTAGAATAAGATTTTCATTTCCGTCAAGTTACTTTCAAAATCTATCACGAGACATTTCTGACTGCTCATAGGTGTTCGTTGCTATCTTCTCAGGAGCTACAGAAAAATTGCAAAGATGGGCACCTAAGCACGCCGGCTTATATCTCACTTAAGAATGTTTGATATATAAGAAACATATAGTGGATTGATACTTTTTTAAAATTGTCACCTGAAGACATGTTTAGAGGGGAAGGGAGGGAGAGAGAGAAGGATAGAAACATCGGTCATCTCTCACACGTGCCCCCGAGCAGGATAGAACCTGCAACCCAGGCATTTGCCCTGACTGGGAATCGAACTGGTGACCTTTCGGTTTATGGAACAGCACTCCAGCCAACTGAACCACACCGGCCAGGGCAGCATTGATACATTTTAATAGATAATAGAATAGTATCAATAAATTTGATAATAAACAAACAAGAGTTAGAAAGACTAGAGCACAAAGAAGCTTAGCTGGTCCTAACAGGACAAGGGATATAGACCCACAGTGAGGAAGTTGAAGGCTGTTTTCCAGGAAGAATATATTGTGAGCAAAATCTCTGCTGTTGGGGTGAGCAGGGAGGGGGAGAAATCCCACTGGATTAGTTGAAGTCCAAGGTTAACCTGGGAGACACAGGAAGCGAACTTGAAAGTCATGTCAGACTTAGAGCACTGGCCCAGAGTAGAAAATGATCGGTTGGTTGTAGGACTCAAGTGTACACTCAATAATAGGGTGGCAACAGGACTGGGGAGGGTACAGGTGTGCCAAGGATAATGTTAAAGGATAGTTAGGGAGCAGAAGATGTTGGAGGAAAGAAACCCCACCAGAGGCCATGGCAGTAACGCAGGCACGAAGTGATTAATTTAGCAAGATGCATTGCCCTGGTTCGCAAGCCATGCTGTAAACTCTCCTTACTGAACAGCTCTTCCAGGGGGTAGAGATAATAATACCAGTAATAATGTACTGTCACTCTCTTGCTCCTCCTTTCAGAATGCATTAAAAAAATATATATGGAGGCGCTTTGGCAGTGTTCCAGTGAGCCAGTTTGTGGGATTTTTGTCCATCTACCTTCACTTCCATGGTAGACTGACTGCTTAGTTTTCAGTCTTTTGTCCCCCTTATTTTACTTATTTCTCCATTACATAAATAAATAATATTTATTTCTCAGAAGTAGCAGTCAGGTGTAGTGAGGAGATGTCTGCCATGAGTCCTCATAATCGTCTCCTTTAAGACTTTCCCACAGTCCACTCCAGATGACCGACCCCCAGCACATTCACGGCTCATCTTCCCGATTCGTGGAGGGGCCGACAGGATTAATCCAATTGTAAGGACCATAGAGACAACTTACGGGAAGTGGTAAGGGTAAAAAGATAATGTGGGGTCTTCAATGGCAAATCCAGGGGTAGTAAAAGCCATTGTAAAGTTGTAAATGGAAGTGACGCTGTTCAGTAGGCACCTTGGGAACATCCCTGTGGCATTGCCAATAGGACGTACTTAGCAGAGGAAGGGGCCGCAGTAGAGAGAAAAATCAAACCGACGCAGGTATAGCGGCATAAGTGTGAATTGATTTCAGTGGGAAGAAGAAGAATTATATTGATAAAGAGAGAACAGTAAAAATCAGTGATTTACTAGCTGTGAAAAACTGAGGAAAGGCACCGAAAGGCGACTGATACATACAATGTGCCTGGCTGGTGCCGTAATGAAGATATTCGGGAATGGAACTGGCATTGAGTTGAAAATTGTGAGATTGTTTTGGGCGCATAGATGTTCAGAACCGGCTTTATTAATGTTCTCATAAAGCGATGGTCTAGATCCCGCAAAGGAGACTAACATTCTGAAGGCTGAATAGCTCCCATCTTTGTCAAAGGCAGAAGTCATCGGAAATTAAGTCATATTTCTATTTTTCAGGAAAATACGTGGCTGAACTCTGTGAAACTTGTGTTCTTTCAACACCTGCATGGAAACGCTTTAGGTATTTCATGCCACTAGTTGTTGTTCTTTTTTTCCCCTTTGTAATCTGAAATCCAGAATTAACTTCGGAACATCAGTCAATATGCTATCAACCCTGACATAGATAGTGGAATTGATTAGTAATAAACAGTGCTTGTGAATTAGAATTAAAATGTCCCCTTCCTTATTATTATGGGGGACACAAATCAGAGTCCAGAGGAGATACAGAAGGTGTTATATCACGAGGCGCTTGACAAGATGGCTTGTTTGTCTCCTTTAAAATTGAACCCCCCATGAATCTAATCGCAAGGTCGCCTTTTCTCCTGAACTTGACACCATGCCCTTATTTGCCAAGGGTATTTGTCATCCCCTGGCAATGATTTATAAACACATCTTATTATACCCTGACAATGAGACAAAGTTAGACGCGTATACGGTTGTATTTCGCTAAGACAAAAATCACTAATTTGGGAAGCTTCACTGAAATCCACAGTTATCTCTGCAGCCCCTGCCTAGGCAGTGGCATTTTATTTTAACGTACGTCTTAGGAATTTGGCTGAAAATCATGAGCGTGCACGGCCCAAGCCTCTGGCTCAAATTACATGAATAAAATCATAATGTAACAACACATGGCCTTCAATTAGCAGCGCTAATGAATGACATCCATAAGGCTGAGCGGATATTTTTCAAGCAGCAGGGCACAGCTAGCAGGAGCCCAGAGAGCAGGAACCCCAGGTCGGGATGGAAACGCAGCCTGGGAGACATCACCTCAGCGTTAGCTCGGGGGGTTACTTGGACATGCTGTTTGCTGAACTTCGCAAGAACTCAAACTTCAAAAAAAAAAAAAAAGTTCTGCTTTACGTTAGCAGTTAGTAGTTCCGTGGTGGTTAATAGTCTTAAAAATATATTTAATTTTAAATGCCATTTGAACAACAGTCTTGACAACCGGGTTAAGTGTTAAATGATTATATTTACATTCTATAAATGATATATATAATTTAAAATTAAATTATTTAAGTTATGTATATAATTTATATAATATACACACAATGTTATCAAGGAAGTAAACGTTATTTAAAGAGATACTTTCAGGGATTTCCATTTTCATGCTGATTCTTCTCTCCTTGTTTAAAATACTTTTTCCATTTAAGTAGCAAGTGTTTAGCAAGTAGTTACTGCATACCTAGTACTGTGATGGAGGTTTTAAGGTGCAAACATTTCGAGGAGCACGTTGCTTTGGTCAGTGTACCTGCCTAGTCTGAAAGGGTTGCTTGGACCGAACTCTTCAGAGGCCAAGGCCTGTCCTTTATCGAGGCCTCTGATGTTAGAGTCCCCCTTTATCTTACACAAATCCCAGGGGACCCGTGGCTGTTTTTAATGTTTCAACGGTGGTAAAAGCATTTCCCAGGAACCCAGTTCTGTCGCTGAATACAATGCAACAGGCTTAGATGCAGAGAACAGACTGACAGTTGTTAGAGGGGAACAGGGTTGGGGGACTGGATGAAAACAAGAAGGGATTAAATAAAACAAAACAAAACAAAACAAAACAGTCATAGACACAGACAACATGATGGTGATTACCAGAGGGAAAGTGGGGGGGTGAGGGGAGGTAGAAGAGGGTAAAGGGGGGATAAATGGTGACAGAAGGAGACTTGACTTGGGGTGGTGACCACACAATACAAATACTGATGATATATTATAGAACGGTACACTGAAACCTATATAATTTTATTAACCAATGTCACCCCAATAAATTCAGTACAAATTAAAAAAATATTCTCCCTCAGGATATACCGCTTAAGTTAAGCCTTATTAGTCCCACTTGGCCTTTGGAATTGAGGACTGGGAACAAGGGGAAGAATTTGTCCTCTGCAGGTAGAATACTTGCGATGTGTAAAACCAGTGAGATTGATGTGTGCATGTGTGTGTTTTTAAATAATCGAGTTGTGAGTATACAGCTTCCTATTCTGATCTCTTTTCTGTTAGAACAAATTTGGAATTTCAAGATTGCTTGCTTTAGGGAATGGTAAATCAGTGTAACTGAGAATAATTGTTTGTTTGAAGAGTATAGAATATTCGCCCTGACCAGTGTGGCTCAGCTGGTTGGAGCATCTTCCTGTAACGGGAGGGTTGCAGGTTGGATTCCCCATAAGGGCATACCCCAAGGTTGCGGGTTCAATCCCCAGTCCAGGCAGGTATGATTCCTGGTCCAGGTACATTTGCGAGGCAACCCATCAATGCTTCTCTCTCACATCGATGTTTCTCTCTCTCTTTCTCTGTCTCCCTCTTTCTCTCTCTCTCCCTCTTCCTCTCTCTCTGAAAGCAATGAAAAAATGTCCTCAGGTGAGAACTTTAAAAAAAAGAAGAAGAACACAGAACATTAACAGAATCATTCCATCCTGTTCTTAGAAAGGAGTTACTACATTGCATACCCAGTAACAGTCTTGAGGATTACATGATCCCAGGGTCTCCGCCTCAGTTAGAAACATGTTCAGTGCTCCACACCCAGAGTTAGTTCTCGCTCCTGCCGGGCATCGTTCCGGGAGCTTTTAACTTCCCTCATTTTATCCTCAGAGTAACTCCAGAAGGCTGGTTTTATATTTTCCAGAAGAAACAAACAGGCCATGGAGGCCTGCCCAGGGCCACAAGTCAGTAAGTGACTGAAGCAAGATTTCAACAAAGGTTGCACGAAAGAGACACTTATAACCTAAGGCCACTGAGAGCGGCGTTTGCCGTTGGTGACTCGGGCTCCCCGCCGCACAGAAGAGAAACTAGAGCGCCTGTGTTCTGTGCGATCTGCTGGCCACCAAACAGCAGAGGATGACTGGGTCTTCCAAGAAACTCGTTAATCAAACAGATGTGGTTTCAATAATTATGAAACCTCTTCATTAAGCACTGGCAGTAAGTCATTACAGTATCTTCTCCAGCCTTTTGGCTATGATCAAGTGTAGAATATCTTCTCATTAGGGTAATGGGGTTCAATAAAAGAGCATTCCATCATGCTCCATAAGGGAGCAGAGTGGAACTTTTGTTAACGATAATCATTTAGTGGTTCATTTTATCTTTTTCAGGTCTTGTTAATTCAGTATTGTACAAGGTTAATTCTTCATGCATTTAGGTTTTGATCTTGACAAAATGCATTGGTCGTGAAAGTTAACTTTGTAAAAGAAGTTAGAGTTCAACTTAATGTTGGGAACATAGTGAGTAGAAATAAGAAAAGTATTTTGTTTCAGTTTGCCGGCCTAGAGAACTGTTAATTGAGGCATGGTTTATATAGTTTAAATTACATTGTTGAGGAAATTTTTGATGTATATTATTTTTCCAATGGTTTTTATGATGAATAAGATCTGGAGAAAATTAGAACAATCTGAGTTATATGCGGTAATAATTTAATCTAGTACTAAGTTCACTCCTTAGTATTACATGATTTTTGCTATAATAGTATGTAAAAGTCATTATAAAAATAACAGATCCATCAAAAATTGCGAATATAGAAATGAGGCCCCTCTTTGAATTGTTTTGCACATAATCTCACTGACAAATGTTAACAATATTAATAACTGTGCATTTTCTATGAAAATGTTTACTTTGTAAAAGTTTACCCACTGGTAATTACTGTTCACGCACAGCCTCCTGATTATTTCCACTTACAATTATACCAAAGGCACTTTCCAATCATATCTTTTATAATCATAATTTTAGTGGCTCTAATATTTCATTGAGAAAATGAAATTACATAATTGAGCTCTATGCCAAATTGATAACTGTATCATTTAACATATTTTTACTATTAAAAACAATCAGGCAACAAAAGGGTTC
>PVJD01012797.1:0-37640 GCA_004026545.1 Mormoops blainvillei | reverse complement strand
GGACAGCGCCCAGGTGATCAGTGGATTCTGCGACATTCCTATGTTAGAAAAAGAAAGCTCCCCATAGCCAACAACAGGTTAAGGCACAAAGTCAAATTAGCGGGGATTTCCTGGACTCCTGGACCTGGCCCGAAGCAGTTAGTGTGAATGCAGGGACAGAGAATAGAGAAAACATGGAATGACATTTTGGATTTTTTTTCTGATTACAATCAATGATATATGTTCAATGTAGAAAACAGGAAAACACAGACAAATTCAAGACGGGATGGAAAAAAAAGAAACATTTGTGATACCACCACCCAGATATAATCAATGTTAACATGATAGTTTACTTTTCCAATGTTGTTTCAATGAATATACATTTTTAAATCAAGTTATAAACATGCTTTTAGGAATTTTTTTCCACATAACAATATATCATAAATATTTCCCAAGCCATTAAATATTATTCTACAATATGATTTGTTAAAGCTATTTATGATTTTTTGCTACGGATATGCTATCATAGATTTAACCAGTCTTACACAGATGAGCATGGAGGCTGTTTCTGTATGTAGAATTTTAACTGGTGCAAGGTCGTCTATAACAACCCACTTTCAGACATACTGACTTCTATCCCTTACAAGCAGATAAGGACCCTTTTAAAGTTCTACACCCAAGAAGAACTCTTCTGTCCTTTTGTTCTTCAGAGAAAGCCTGGCATTAGGTAGGCCTCGAGCATCCTCACCTCTAAATGCCAACGCAAGACCATTCTTGAGCAGATGGAGAGAATACTTTTTTTATTCTAAGTCAGAGAGTTGGCTCCATTCATTCAGTGCATTATTCTTAAAAACATATTTTTTGTGTGTGTGCTACTCCTGAGGTAGATGTCATACAAGAAAAGATTCAGTTTCTACGTTTCAGAAACTTGCAACCTTTTGGGGTTGACGAATATAACTATGAAAGAGTTAGGTATTAGCATGGACTATATGTGCTAACTGCTAACTCTGGTTCAAATCACAGGAAGGTTCAGGAAGTAAGAAATGTATAAGCGCAGTGTGGAATTGAGTGGTTTGAGAAGACTCCATCAAGGAGGTGGAGTTTGGAGGTAGGGAGGGCAAAGAGCATGCCATGTGGAGGACACTAGCAAAAGCAGGATCAAGGAAGCACAGGCAGCAAGAAGGAGATGCATCTGGCTACAGCTGAGGAAGAAACAGCTAATCAAATCAGATAACTCTTATACAGGGCACACAGGCAGGGGGCCAAAAAGATGTTTGATAATTCTTTTAGATATAAATATCAAATGCTGTAGATATTTCCCCTTGTCTTGGAGGTGTTACACCAAGAAAGGAAACATGGAATCAAACAAATTCAAGCTGGGTTTTTTGTTTTGTTATTTTTTGGTGGTGGTGGATATGATTTATGAGCAGAACTTCTCAAGCCTTTAACATTGCTTGTATATGTGGCAAAGTCAAGAAAGGGAACTAGGATTTCCCAAGATTCCTTGACCACAGAACTCTTTCTATCACGGAACATCTTTCTGTGTCCCATGAGACTCAATTAGGAGCTGGAGAGCCACTAAAGATTTTTGAGCTGGAAAGCAAAACAAACTTTTGGAATATTGATCTCATGGTAAAATACAAGGCGAACAGGAGAGAAAAGAGCCTGGGTTCAGACAATACAATTCAACGATCGGACCAAAACTCAAGATGAGTGGAGAGGGTAAATGCACGCTGGAGTGGAGAATGGAGAGCAAAAGCACTGATTGAAAGCAGTCTTTGTTGGACTCTGGGAAGGTACAGAAGTGTCAGAGTTCCTGGGTCTTACAGCAGTTTGCATGATCATTAATCAGGATTTTGATTGCAAGGGACAGAAATCAACTTGGGCCAGCTTAAGCAAAGAGTTTTTAAGGAAGTATGGATGCTTCATAAAGAACTGGATCCATGTACTGGAAAGCTGGCAAAAAGATTCCTGTCTAGTCTCAGCTGTTCTTTGTGTCTGTTTTATATTCTTTATATTTTATCTTTCTCCTCTTCTCTCCTCACCTCTCCTCTTCCTTCTTCCCTCTTTCTTTTCTCTTCTCCTCTCCTCTCTCCCTGCTGTCATCTGTGGAAGAAGATGGCTTCCCTACAGTTCATGTGTTTTCACATTACACTAGGTTTGCATGTCACAGTTCCAGCCACGTCAGAAAGCAACTGTCCATCTCTCCTTCCCAATTTCCAGTAGAAAGGATCTTGGAACTCATTCCACTCTGCTTAGGGGGCAGGTTTTAAAATACAAACATGGCTGTAGAAGACTTACCCTCTGAGTTAGTGTGGGGACCACTTACCGGGAAAAGGCACGTGGCACAGGGTGATACTATAACCTTTAATTGAAAGTATGCTTCTGGCAGAGTCGAGTGGGAGCAGACTACTGTTGAATAAATGGGTGACTATGAAGTTTTAAGGCAATTCAATAGAGAGTCCATGTCCTTGTCCCTAACCCAAACTCCTTTAGTTCCCAAATCCTGGAAGAATCTATGGATGAGGGAAGTGGGATAAACACTGACTAAGGACATGTGTCTGGGGTTAAATCGTCTGTATTTCAGATCCTGGCCTTGAGGACTTCAGCAAGTTATGCAACCTGTCAGAGCCTCAGGTTTCTCGCCTATAAAATGGGTATCATGAGGGTTAAACAATATGGATAAGGTGCTTAGCACAACACACTCAATAATGTTAGCAACATAATTTTTTAATGAAAATTAACTCATGGGGCTGAAATTTATATCAGCAGATCCAAGTATCTTTAATAAACTAGGCAGAAGAGAGGTGCATTGGCAGAAAGGCAAGTGGTCAGCTTGATTCTCCAAATAACCCCGTGAAGGTAGCCTCTGGAATAGGAGGTTTGGGAAGAAAAATAAGCCATGAAGATCTTATGGCGCCAACGGGGACTTTAGAGATCACAGTTCATTTGTGCCAGTCACACTCCCTTTTGTTCTTAGAGATTTAATGTCTACCTTCCTATTAAATGGTCATGATTTGGAGGAGAGAAGACAAGAAGAGGAATTGCTTTCAGCTGGCCCTAGTCTTTAAATAACCCGGGCACAGCATTTTTTACACACAAAGGAGACCATGTGTAAAACATTAGTAAAATTCAGATATAAATCTAGTTTTTGACCAATCCAGAACTAATCAATATGCTTTTTTACTCTCTTTGAACTTTCAGTTTGCTGGCAACAAGAAAAAATCCCAAACCTCATCCAAAACCATCGTCCAGACGGCCCAGCTTCTATGCTTCCCTCCCTCGTGTCACATATTGTTGACAGAACTACTCTCGTTACCACATTCATTCCAGTGGTGACTCAAATTCTTCTGCATAAATGGACTTGAAAGACAGAAAATTGCTCTTGTAATCACTTAATAAGGAATCCTGGACATAGAATACAGAGTTATGAATATGGATTTACTCTTAGCTTTTATGGATGTATTTTTCTCAGCTATTTTCATGGAAACTCATGATGAACTAATTTAAATAGCAAGGTAAACTGAGATGGAAAATTACCAATAATAAGAATTTGGGTGAAAATATAGACTGGCTTGGTTTTAAGTACATCAAGGACACTTTGTTTAAATTGCAAGTTCACGTATATTTGAAATGTGTTTGTTTAAATGTGTCAGTTTGGGGCAAAACTAAATTACCCTATTCCTTTCCAAAAATCAAGAATTTTCTTTGGAAAAAAAATCATGCAGTTTGGTGTACAAAGTAAAGGGGGATGAAAAGTATATAGTGGATGAGAAAGACCCACCCAAGGGCTGCAGCCAGCTTTTCAAGAAGATTCATGACCATGCCTCCATATCGTCCTGCAAGTCTTTTCAACAGATCTTACTATGACTCTAAATCGGTAGAAGCAACTGCTGCTGTTACCTTTACCTTAAAAAAGCGGAAAATTCAGGACATGCAAGATAACCCCTCATTATCTAAGAGAGAAACCAGCCCTTTTGTCATAGGAACTGAAAACATAAGTTCTCAATATTATACATCTTTTGTAACCAAAAAAAAAAAAAAGTGAACACACACAAGAGAAGTGGCTGGATGCAACAGTAATAAAGTGGCTTAGGTTGGGTTACCTGTAACTTACAAAAGCCATTCTATTTATTGCAAATCATTAGAAGTAATAAATTCTTACCCTTACCAGATGTATATTTCTGTAATGCAGGGGTTTGTTTTATAACTTGGAGAGTGTCATCAAAGGCATCACTAAGAGTGTTCATCCCTTTGACTTCAGTGACCTGTTCCCTACTAGGGTCATTATTGCTTCATAGTGTTCCAGGGATGAAACGACTTTGCAAGATCATTTGACTTGCAACTCACCTAACAGCATCTGCATTACTAGGGAGAAGCTGGTCAGAAATGCAGAATCCGGGTCCATCTCACTTTTACTGACTCTGATCTGCATTTTGACAGGATCCCCAGGTGAATCATAGGCACATTGAAGGTTAAAATATGACATTCTGGGTCATCCCCTTGACACTTTAGGTCACTCTGAGCCAAACTGGGCACAATGAATAGACAGGTCTCATTCAGCCTATTTCAGGTTCTTCATAGTTTGTCCTATTTGAGTCATTGAGAAGAAAGGGGAAATATACTCATTTAAGGAAGTCTTGCATAGCACAACAAAGTTGGCAACTTCTTAAATGTGTTCAAGTATTGAAGCCCTGCAGATAAGGTCAAAGGAAAGAGAAGCAGAAAGTGGAATGGGTTCAAATAAGAAACTCTCAAAAAGTAAGGGAAGTACAGAAGCTGAGGTACAGAAGAAATGGGAGGAGCAATTTCACCAAGTTACCAGTTCCAAAACTCATCTCTGCGCTGTGAGTGATATACAGCCCTGGAAGCTTAAAGGCTTGAGTCTCTTGCTATATTTCATTTCAGATTATTTTATCTAGTACTTCCCTGCAGCTTAAAATGAAGGCCCTGGAACAACTAAAGTGAATTTATCTGGTGATTTGTATGTTCATTCTGTTATCCTATAGGTTTCAGATTTGTAGCATATCTGGAATCTGGACAATAGAAAACTCTCTGTGGGTTATTAGCAGCCCAGCCTCTATACCAAACACTGAAGGACTTAGGGTACTTATATGTGTGTGCTCCAGTAGTCTTCAAACTTAGCTGCACATTTGAATCACATGAATAACATTTTTAAAAACAGCATTCTTTAAAAAAATTATTTGTTGATTTTTGAGAGAGAGAGGAAGGAACGGGGGGGAGAGAGAGAGAGAGAGAGAGGGAGAGAGAGAGACATTGATCTGTTGTTCCACTTACTTATACATTCATTGGTTGATTCTTGTATGTCCTCTGACTGGAGATCAAACCTGCAACCTTGGTGTATCTGGATGACGGTCTAACCAGCTGAACTACCCTGACCAGAGCTTAAAACAGCATTATTGAGTTATAATTGATATACAAGAAGCTGTGCATATTTAAAGTAGGTGTTAGATGAGTTTTGATGTATGAGTTTTGATAACAACACATCTGTGAAACTATCACCACAATCAAGCTAATCACACCCCAGATTTCCTCCTCCTCCTTTATAATCCCTCCCCTCATCCTGCAACAATTTATCTGCCTTCTGATCTTTTACATTATTTTGCATTTTCTAGAATTTTTGATAAATGGAACCAAACTCATATTTTTTGTTGTTTTTGGGGTTTTTTTTTTTATCTGACTTCTTTCATTCCCATAACTGTTCTGAGATACAGCCATGTCGTTGCATGTATTGATAGTTTGTCCTTTTTATTGCTCAATAATATTCCATTGTATGGATCTGCCACAATTTGTCTAACCAGTAATCATTAAAAGACATGAGGATTGTCTCTAGTTTTAGACAATTATGAATAACACTGATATAAACACTTATGTACAAGTATGAGCATATATGTTTTCATTTGTCTATGTAAATACTTAGAAGTGAGTATGATAAGACTACATCTAACTTTCAAAGAAGCTAATAAATTGTTTCCCAAAGTGGTTGTACCGTTTTGCTTGCCCACCAGAAATGTATGAATTCCAGTTTCTCCACATTCTCTCAGGCAATTGGTACTGTCAGTATTTTTCATTTTAGTCATTCTAATGGATGTGTAGCGGTATGGTATTCATTTACATTTTCCTAATGACTACTGATAATGAGAATCTTTTCATGGGTATAGTTGCCATCTTTACATCTTCTTTGGTGAAGAGTCTTTCAAATCTTTTGTTTATTTTTTAAATTGGCTCTTGTTACATTTTCTTAATTATTGTTTTAAGAGTTTCCTATATATTTTAGATACAAGTCCTTTGTCAGATATATGATTGGCAAATATTTTTCTTGCAATCTTTTTATTCCTTTAACGATGTCTTTCAAAGAGCAAAATAAACTTTTGATGAAAAATTATTAATTTTCTTTTATGAATTCTGCTTTTGGTGATATATCCAGAAAGTCTTTACCTAACTGAAGGTCACAAAGATTTTTTTCCTCTTTCCTTCTAGAAGTTTTATTGTTTTAGGCTTTATATTTAGGACTATGATCCATTTTGAGTTAATTTTTATATATGATGCAAAGTTTGGGATGATGTTTACTTTTTTGCATATGGGCATCCGATAGTTCCAGCACCATTTATTGAAAAGTCTGGCCTTTGTACCTTTTTTGAAAATTGATCGATCATGTATTTGTGGGTCTATTCTAAATCCTCTGTTCTGCTCCATTGATCTAGTTGTCTACCTATTAACATAACATTATCTTGATTACTATAGCTTTGTTATTAGTCTTGAAACTTAACTTGATTCTTTTACTAAGAAAAATAAGAATTTTAGAATAAACTTGAATTTTAAAGTGCTTGTCAATTTCTGGGTTTAAAAAGCCCAGCGAAATTTTGATTGGGATTGCTTGAATCTGTAGACCTGTTTAGGAAGAACTTCTAATCCACGCACACAGGGTATCTCTCCAGGTATTTAGGTTTTCTTTTATTTCTCTCAGCATTGTTCTTTTCAGTTTACAGTTCTTACATTTCTTTGAGGAGGTTTATCTCTATGTATCTGATATTTTTATGTTCTTGTAAATGCCAATATTTATATAATGTTAATTTCTAACTGTTAAAGCTACTAGAAATAAAGTTGATTTTTAATATTTATCTTGTATCCCATAGCCTCACTAAACTCATTTATTATTTTTGTAGCTTTTTTGTAGATTCCACAGAATTTTCTGCATAGATAATTATGCTGTCTGAAAATACAGTGTTACTTCTTCTTGTCTAATCTGGAATCTTTTGTAGATTCTTTCTTGCCTTACTACAGTAGCTAGAAGCAATACAATGTTGAATAAACAGAGACAGTGGACAATCTTGATTTGTTCCTAGAAAGCAATCAGTCTTTTCCATTAAATATGATGTTAGCTTTAGGTTTTTCATAGATGCCCTTTCTCAAGTTGAGAAGGTCCCCACTTTGTTGACCGATTGCTTTTTTAAAATCAGAGACGGAGCTTAAATTCTGTCAAATCCTTTTTCTGGTTCTGCTGAGATATTTATATGGTTTTTCTTCTGTGTCTGTTAATATAGTGAGTTATGTTGGTTGATTTTCAAATATCAAACCAGCTCTGCATTCCTGGGGTAAACTTGAGTTGGTCATTATTTATTATACTTTTAATATATTGTTAGGTTCTATTTGCTGAAATTTGCTTAAGAATTTTTGCATGTAGCTCCTGCTGGTATGGCTCAGTAGGGCATCATCCCAGGAACTGAAAGGTCACTGGTTCGATTCCTGGTCAGGACACATGCCTGGGTTGCAGGTTTGGTCCCCAGGGCACATACAGAAGGCAACCAATTAATGTTTCTCTCTCACATTGACGTTTCTCACCTTCTCTTTCTGCCTCCCTTCTCACTCCCTAAAATAAAAAATAAAATAAAATATATTTTTTAATGAATTTTTGCATCTGTACTCATGAGAGCCGTTGGTCTCTAGTTTCCTGTAGTGTCTTTGTCTGGTTGTAGTATCAGAGTAATGCTGGCCTCAGAATGAGTCAGGATACATTCCCTCCTCTTTAATTTTCATGAAGTGTTTGTTTAGAATCTCTATTATTTCTTCCTTAAAGATTTGATAGTAGTCACCACCTGGGTCTGAAGTGTTCTTGTGGGAAGATTTTTCACCACTAGATTCAATTTATTTAACAGACATAGAGCTGTCCAGGTTAACTACTTCTTGTATAAGCTTTGCTGATTTGTGTCTTTCAAAGAATTTTTCTATTTCCTCTAAGTTGATCTTAATATTGCCTTATAACAATGTGAATATCTATAGAATCTATAGTGATATCACTTCTCTCATTTCTAATATTACTAACTTTTGTCTTCTGTCTCTTCTTTTTTTAAAGATTTTATTCATTTTTAGAGAGAGAGGGAGGAAAAAAGAGGAGACAAACATCGATGTCAGAGAGAAACACTGATCAGTTGCCTCTCGCATGCCCCTAACCTGGGACCTGACCTGCAAGCCAGGCATATGCTCTGACTGGGAATCAACTGGCCACCTTCCGGTTTGCCAGATGACACCCAACCCACTGAGCCACACTAGCCAGGGCTGCCTGCTCTTTCTTCCTTTCCTGATCAGCCTGGCTGGAGGTCTATCAGTTTTATTGATCTTCTCAAAGAAACTGCTTTCGGTTTCCTTGATTTTTCTCTCTTGCTTTTCTGTTTTCTGTTGCACTGGTTTCTTCTCTAATCTTTATTATTTATGTTCTTCTGCTTAATTGACATTTAATTTGCTCTTTTTTTAGTTGTTTAAGGTGGAATCTAAGGTCATTGACTTGAGACCTTTCTTCTAAGTGTTTAGTGCTATAAATTTTCCTGCAAATATGTATGTAATTCCAAATATTTTATAATTTTCCCTTTGATTTCTTTGACCTGTGGGTTATTTAAAAGTACGTAAGTTTTTTTCCCAAATAATTGCATATTTCCAAGATATCTTTCTGTTACTAATATCTAGCTTAATTCCACCGTGGTCAAAGAATATACTTTGTCTGCTTTGAATATTTTAAAATTTCTGAAGACTTGTTTTATAGCCTAGAATATAATCTATCTTGGAATTGTTTCTGTGAGCACTTGAAAAGAATGTGTACTCTGACATTAAGTGGAATGTTCTTAAAATGTCGATTAAGTCAAATTGGTTCATAGTGTTGCTCAAGTCTGCTATATCCTTATTAATTTTTTATCTACTCATTCTACCAGTTCTTGAGAGAGGAGTATTGAAATCTCCAACTGTAATTGTGGGTTGGTTTCTTTCTGTTTTACACTTCTAAATATCCACTGCCAAAGCCACACATGATACCAATTAATTTAGAATCTCTGGGGGTGTGACTCGGGCATCAGTGTTTTTGTTAACTCCCTGAGCGATTCCAATGTGCAGTCAAGTTTGAGAACCACTGACTTGTGCGGTCCACGTACAAGAAATGTACAAATACATTTCTTATCGAAACTTCATACCTGCCCTTGAACTAGTCATTATTCATTCCCATTTTGCATCTTGGACGCTTGTCTGAGATCATAGAATTGATCAGAGAACCTAGCTGGGGTTTAAACCCAGATTTCCTAACTCAATGTTTAATGCTTTTTAAATATCTTGTTCTATAAGCTATGTTTATGGACTTCAAGCTTATCTGTATTTCTTCTATCTAATACCCCTAATAACACTGTTTTGGGTTGTGGGCAGGAGCCATGTCTAACCAAAACCTTGTAATTTTCACTGGACCTACCACAGTGTCTACACCCTGGCAATGATTCTCAAGTTTTTCTTTTTTCTCTTGAAAGATCTAAATATACGGGTTCATCTGACCACAGAGTAGTCATTAATCCGCCTTTTTCATGGTCCATCTACAACCTAAGGTTTAAATCAGGCTGTGATTAACCCTGACGCATAGGCTCTTCTCCAAAAACCTTCTCAGGCTGCAGATTAGCTTGTGTCATTCCTTTAATATGTGGCACTGGAAGCTAGAGATCAGATTTTGCCCTGAGCTACCCATACAAGGTTGGTGCAAGATTATGACGGAAGAGCATCTTGGGGTGGATGCATCTCCTATGTATAAAGCCTGTTTCATTTGAGTGGTCGCAAGCGCTAATGCACTATGGTTAATTAAGTTGGCCAAGGATTAATATTTAAAAATAGGGAATGATTTGAATTATTCCTCCAGGCAAATAGCTTAGCTGCCTCCAGGAAAAGGATCGGTCAAAAAAAAAAGGACCAAAAAGAGAAAAACTCAAAAAAATGGACCATTGTTTTAAAGACAATGTACATTCCAAAGAAATAAACAGAAAGACAAAACACTTCTTTGTCTCTCCGCCTCTTTATCTCTACCTCTATCTCTCACCTTTATTTTATTTTATTTCTTGTCCTCAGGTATCCTCTTCCTCAATATAGACTAATGACTTGATGGTTGGTGTTTGTTCTTTTTCATAAATATTCAACTATGCAGATCCTTTCCCCAAAATTGCCTTCTCGGACCTATTTTCTCTTTCTGTTATCTTCAGATGCCCTCACCTGACTTGTCTCATTATCAATAAGTCACATTCTGAGCTCGGGACTTGATAGTTGCTGATGTGACTGACTCTGTTTTGAATGTTTTCTCATGGTCCGAAGTAAACAACCACAAGCTAGGGAGCAGGAGCATTCTTTTTAAAAAAGGAATTACTTAGTACTAAGACAAGTCTGCAATAACACTAAAGGTATTTCAAAACAAAAACATCACTCATTTTTTCACCACTTACCCACTTTCTCTTCTCCCACATTTCCTTCAAGTCTTCATGCAGAAATAGAATTATTTTACATAATTATAAATCCATATAATTTTTGTGTTCTTCTTTAACATCACTTAATAACACTTTCATTGATCTTACATGGACTTGCTTTTTTAATCTTTTATTTATTGATTTTAGAGAGAGAGAGATAGTGAGAAGTATCTATTTGCTGTTCCACTTATTCACGCAGTCACTGGTTGACTCTTGTATGTGCCCTGAGTGGAGATCAAACCCACAACCTTGGTGCATCGGGACGAAGCTCTAACCAACCAAGCTACCTGGCCAGGGCACATAGTCTTCCTGATTAACATTTTTTGTGGCTGTATAGTTTTTCCTAGATATGTCGTGATTTGTTTAACTATTCCCCTGCTACTGTACATCAAGTTGTTTCCAGTTTTCACTATTGTAAGTGATTCTCCCTTAAACATCTAAGTACATATAAAGATTTGTCTAGTTCTTCTTTTGAATTATTCCCTTTGTAGAAATTTCCAGGAACACTATTACAGTGTTGAAGGGTTGGAATGACTTTAAGGGCTGATGAGCCCTTAAAAAGGCAGTACCACAAAGTTCATAGCCCATGTCATATCTTGATTTTTTAAATTAATTATGACACAGAAGGGCCAAGATACTCCTGAAGCATCGCTCACTGTTCAGTCTCACCTCACAGAGTGGTCCGAACAATGCGCGGTGAATGTGTCTCCACGACCTTATTCTTCAGTGCACTGAAGACCACTTAAAAATAAAGAGAGAGAGCAAAGTTCTCCCACATTTTAAGTGATATGCTTTTGGAATAAGCCTTTAAAAGCTCCAGAACAAAACCATGGGGCAAATCAATGATGCACTTCCTGAGATAAACCCTGTCTTAGAAATGAAATGAAGGCAAAGAGTGTGTGTGGCAGGAGGGTAGTAAGGAGGGGGTGAAGGTCAGAAATGATCGGAACGCCAGTGACACAGTTGTCCCTTGCAAACTGGTCTCTGGGAGCTGGGTCAAGGCAGTCGAGTTGAAAGCCAAACACAGACAGCAGCTGTTGAGGATGTAAAGTCTCTGGCCAGAGTGGATAGGGAGCTGGGTGTGGTCACCCAGAGGCCAGTTTCCACCCCACCCTCCAGGCCCAGTGACAGGCTGAGAAGAGAGAACTTCCCAGTGTTGCATTCCAGTCCTCCTTTCTGGGCGTAGTGGGGATGCCTGGGACAAGGCCAGAGCCCGGCTGCAAGTGCCCGCTTACACTGCACGCATCTCCCACAAGAGTATCCAACCCTGGAAGACACCAAGGCCTCTGAGAATGTCATGCATAGAGAGCCAGGAAGCAGCACTGAACTGAGTCTGCTGCACAGTCCTGGCTAAAGCCCTGGGTATAAAGTACAAATAAATCCCACCACTGTGGTCCTCAGGGAGCAGAGCCAAACTGCAGGAGCATGTGCGTCTTTCTTACACTGCCTAAGTAAGTGCCGAGCTGCATGGGCAACACCAGCCCAAGGACGTACATCCCAGGATGTTTGACAAGAGCCCACCCAGCTACATCACTGAGCAAGGAATCTGCATTATTCATTTCAACATCACTTTTCTTGGAAACCCTGACTGCTCCACTCTCCAGAAATAATCCATCAAACTTTTCTCTTTGTGGAAGTCATACTGTGAAAACTCCCATAATCAGATTTCCCGCATTAGGATCCCTGCTGATAATTATGTAACAACAGAGGCAAGAGGGGAAAGAGTGGATCAAGGCTGACATCTTTTTTCCTGCCTTTTAACTTTTTATCATCAAATTTTTCAAACACACACAAAATGAGAAAGAATGAAATAATGAACCCCCATGTCCCCACCACCCAGCCAGAACAATCTCCACATGGGCCAATCTTGTTTCATCTATCACTCCGCACCCCATTCTCATCCCCCATAAATGTGCACACTTTTTTTTTATTAGAATTTTTAAAAGCAATCCCAGGTACTGTCATTTCACTCATAAACACTTCAGCATGCATCTCTAACTAACAAGGACTTTCTTTTTTGACATAACCTCTATTGACACTAGTATTTATTAACTACTGATATTTGTTTCACATTTAATATTTGGCGCAATGTATCCAATAAGACTCTTTACACAGTTAATTTCATGAAATCTCAGCTCATCAGTGAAATACCTTGGAAATTCACAAACCCCAGAAGTGGGGGTGGGTGGGCATGACCTGGCTTTAAGAACATTGCTATTTGCTCATGAAGAAAACTGCTTGGCCAAGTCAAGGTGAGCTGTGGCAAGGCTGTGGCCTGGGAGCTAGCAGAACTGGGAACAAAGGCATGTCAGAGCCTGACTGGCTCCATCCCCCTGGGTATCCAGGGTATTAAGAGTATCAAAGAGTATTGCTTCCTCAACTGAAAACTGCCTTTTTTTTTTAACTAACTTATACCTACTACTTGAAGTTACGTTGTCAATATAGAAACACCCCACCTCTTGAAAAGGCTATGCCTTCTATAAGACACCATTTGGCAAGAGTTTTGAAAATCTAATGTACGTTTCTACGCATTGGGTGTATAGGCATCGGGAGCACAGGGAAAAGTGATTTCCGGCAAAAGCAACCTCAGTAGAAGTATTTCTGTTTGTCGTGTACTGTTCCTTTGCAATCCCTGCACCTCACCTAAATATCTATGCTCAGGAGATTTAGGCGGAGTAGCTCCATTGGGTTGGTTTACCCCAGTAAGTGGGGACCGCATAAGCAGAGCCTTGGAGTGAGTGTTTGCTTGAAGGACAGACTGACAAACCCAATGTCAACCACGAAGATTCCACAAAAACTTTGGGCTCCTGTCTTCAACCAGACCTTCTAAAACCGGTGCCCTGTACTTAAAACCCCAGGTCAGCCCACACAGACAGTCACAGGTGCTGTGGATTTTCCTCTGTGATTGCCCTCCTGCAGGTTCCCATCGCTATACAAGATTATGACAATCACTTCTGTCTTGGACTCTGATTACCCCAGTTCGGACGTGATGCCCCCTTCAGGTCCAGTCGGCTGTGGCTGGAGATTGGGACATGCTATTCAAAGAAGCTGCCAGGAGCTGCAGTTGTGGGTAAGGGCTGTGCATAAGGAGAGGGAGGGATTTTGTGAGCCTGGCCAGCTCCGTCTCTAGTGCCCACTAAAAAAATGAGCTGTTTTTATATGCTTTGATAGACGTTCTCTCCACCTGAACCACCCTCAGATGTCTATGTGACTTGCCCCTTTGTCACCTTCACTTCTTTCAGGTCTCTGCACATTATCATCAGGAAGGCCTTCCTCGACCAGTCGCACACACCCACTGCCGCTCTCAAGCCCTTAATTCTGCCTCATGTGTCTCTGTACCCCTCAGCGCCACCTGACACATAGTTATTTTTTGTTGTCTCTTTTGGACACTACGTGATCCCCTGAACCTAGAACAGTGCCAGGCATATGGCAAGGATTCGACACGTTTGTGCAGAACGAATCATCCCCTTAAGAACAAGGTCTTGTCTTCTTCTACCACACATGACTGATCAGGGCGGGCACTGATGACAGGCAAATGGGGGCTCCACAGGAAATTCATGGGGAGATACACCGCAGCTTTCCAGAGCCAACGCTCACCCCTCAAACTTAGCGGTTCTGTTAGGAATGCCTGTTTCTTAAATCTACATCCTCAGGGACTACTGTAGACACTGTGACCACCAGCTCATACCTTGCTCTTGCTCACCAGGGTCTACGTGGACCTTCCCAATGGCCTGACTCTAAGCTTTCAAGCGCGTACACTTTAATAACATGTCCTTCTCAGAGCTACACCACCGAAAGGTGTGCCTTCAACAACAGAAAGTTTTATTACTTTCTTCCCCCACAGAAAAACCACAAAAATATTTCCTTCTTGACTGTAGCACTGAATTCCAAGTTTCATTAAAGAACCGGCCAGATGCTTCCTCCTAGCTTGTGTGGGAAGAAGTTAAGATAAAGAGCATTTGAAACTCTACCTCTGCACACCTGCCTCCTACCTTATTCCCTTCTGACAAGCCTTCCTGTTTCCCCTTGTTCAGGGAGGTAGGGCTGTGTGTGACCTGCCTCCCCAGACAGCTGGGGCTCTGGGAGGGCCCTGGCCCCTCTCCTTTGGGTATTAACAATAGATAGCTCTTATTGAATTGTGCACCTGCCATAAACCAGGCTCTGCACCACAGTAATTGTCTCAAATTCTTCACCCCCAAATGGGAAAAGAGCTGTAACTTGAGTGCCTGCCGCCTGGGTAGCCCCTGTACCCAGAATAGCAGAATCTGTCTTTCTGCCTCCGTCCCCAAGAAGCACTTTCCTCCAGTATATTTGCAGAGAAGAAATTGGTCTCTTATCTCCCCAGTCCAGGCTGCAGCCTGTTCCTCTGCTTTTACCTGCTCCTAAACTCCACTCTCAGCCAAGGTCTCCGCTCTTGTAGTGTGTGTGGGTCCTACCACGTGCCTCGCTACTGCCATCTTCCCTTGACTTGACCCTGTGGTGGCCACAGGGGTGCAGTAGGCAGAAAAATGGCCCCTAAGAATGTCCACATCCAGGAACCCGTGAATATGTTACCTTACAAAGGACTTTGCAGATGGGATTCAGTTAAGGACCTTGAGATGGGGCGATTATCCTGGATTACCTGGGTAGGCACAATGTAATCACATGTTCTTATAAGGGAAGAAGAGAAGCAGGAGAATACATGTCAGAGAAGGAGATGTGGTGATAGACACACAAGTCAGGGGGATATGAGGAGGGACCAAGGAAATGCAGGTAGTTTTTAGAAACTGAAAAATACAAGAAAACGGGTTCTCCCCTTAAGCCTCCAGAAGAACTGCGGCCTTGCCGACACCTGGATTTCAGGTCTTCTGACCTCCAGACCAGCAAAACGCTGTGTGGTATCTTTAAGCCACTCAGTTTGTAGGAATTTATTACACCACCAGCAGGAAACTAATACAAGAGATGATACAGGGAAGCCACATTTGCCTTTAGTGTCTTGCCCCTTAATTCCATACCTCTATCACATATGCGTAAGGCACTTCGTTGAAAGTTTGGCGAGACATAGAAGGCAGCAAAAGAGCTGGGTGTTAAATATGATTTTCCCCAGAACCCAAGAGAAGGAAAAACGTTCAGCAGGGTCTGCTCATGGGCATACCCCATTTACCAGCCTTGCTGACCTGCCCCAGTGCCCACCCTTTTCTTCTTTTCCTCTGTGAGCCAGCTTTCTCTTCTGCGTGGCAAAGTTCATTCATTCAACAAGCATGCACTGAGTAGCTACTGTGTCCCAGGCACCATTCTAGGTGCTGGAAATAGAGCAGTGCACACAAAAGAGAAATAGTACAAGCTATCACAATCCTTACATTTCGTGATATCCCCACGCTACCCTTACCCGCCATCCCACAGAGGATAATCTGTAAAATATGGATAATCCACAGCAATACATTTCTCAATGTATGAGCTACTCAATTAGGAATCATGCCATGTAATTAGATGACTCCCAGAATAATCCCTGCAGGCTTCATTTCTCTAGTTCTTGTTCTTGTCAGGGTCCCTCTGCTGACACCAAGTCAAGCTACGCCTCCTCATTCTTCCTATGGCCTTCCGATCTCCTGTGAGTAATTCTTAGATCATTCACACGCACACACCCCAAAGACAAACCGCCAGTCTCAGTCTAAATCCACATTAAAGAGAGGAGGGAAGAATCTTCCTAAAGGCAACAGACTCTGCCCAACTAAATAAGGACAGACCTTTACTTCTGTTAGGCAGAGCAGCTCCAGTTCCCCTTTTCTCAGACCCCACCTATAAATCGTGCTTGGGGCCCACCTGTGCACCAGAAATGCTAGCCACCACCATGTCTTTACAAGTGCAAGGACCTCTGCTCGTTACCGTCCCCCCTGCTACCCAGAGAACTGGTAGAAGCTGCGTAAACGTGCTTTCTTTGTTATATTGAGCCACATCAAATTCCTACCATGGCTTCCTCTACTAACAGGCTCCACGAGGAAGTGAATCTGTGTTCTCTGTCCCTTATCCATAGCAAGTCCTTGAGAGTTCTGCGACTTTTCTTCTTCTAGTTATAGAAAGGAACCATCAAGGGCAAGTGCCTCCTTTTAATCACCTATAAATGATCCTCTCCTCCTCTCAATGGCCTGTTCCTCACAAAGAATGTACAGGCACCGTCAAGCAAATACTGTTGACGAACGCAAATGTTAACTCTCTAGGCACTGGGGCATTTCAGAAGGAATAATTGAGAGCTGTAGATTGTGATTAAGCTGACCACCATTTGCTATACTAAAATGTGGTTGCAGAGTAACTATTAAAATATAAATATTAATACATTGATAATGCATTTACTGGGTGCCAGGGATTTTATTAAATGTTTTTCTTGTATTAGCTCATGTAGTCCTCACCGATGAGGTTAGACTATTTAAAAAAATTTTTTTTAATTTATTGAGTTGACAGAGAGAAAGAGAGAGAGAGAAACATTGATTTATAGTTCCACTTATTGATGCACGCATTGGTTGATTCCTGAATGTGCCCTGATTGGGAATCAAACCCATAACCTTGGCATATTGGGACAGCGCTCTAACCAACTGAGCTTCCCCACCAGGGCAGAGGTTAGGACTATTTTTACCCATATTTTACAAATGAGGTGATTAAGGCTGTGGGGGTTAAGAAAATTGCTCCAAGGTCACACCTCAGGTTGGTGGCAGAGGTAGGGCTCAAACATGTGTGCCTGCTGGTCAGAACCTAACTGCTCTGCTATGCTGTTGCGCTGTGTTTAGCAGCTGGAAGGTGATTCATGGTGGTACCTTCGTCTCCATTTTCATTTTTAAGTGAATATAATAAAAAAGGAAAGGAAGGGAAAGACAGGTTTCATGAGTAAATTTGACCACCCTGAAAATTAGAGATAGATGAGAAGAAACCTGAAGCCAGGAACAACAAATACTTTTAAATTACAGCTAATTGAGCAAAGGGTAGGTTTGGAAATTTGTGGTTTAGAGTCAAGAGCAGTGTAGAGACTGGTGGCAACATTTATTTTGAAAGTGTCAAGGGCTGCCACCTCCATTTAGATGCCTTTAATAAATGAGAGTCTAAAATACTCTAAAGAGAATCCCAGCAGAGACGACACGCCAAGAATCCTTGGCTTACAAAAGAATGGGGGCTGCTTCTTCCCAAGTTACCATGCACAGAAGCAAAACTTGGCAGAATCTGAAACAAAGGATTTTGATCTTGTTCCTACCATTGCTTCCACAGAAGGAAGTAAAAAAAAAAAAAAAAAGAAAAGAAAGAGAAGAAAGCACTGGGTAGAAGCTACTACCACTTCTGAGCACCAAGACCCTGCTAGGCACTCTTGGAAGAGCATCCCACCCTGCCCTGTGTCCAGGGAAGTCAACCCCTCTGGAGTTACCCCCAAAAGACCTAGGTGCGGGGCCAGATCTTTCTATCCCGACTTCTTATCTGCGAGTTTTGTTTCTTGAGGAATATTTCCACATACAATCGAGCCACTGCTCTGACACCATTTTCATTGAGTAGTTCCTGGTGATGTCACACCAGCCAGGCACTAGGGGAAGCCCTGCTTTTATGGGTTGGCTCTTAATTTAGAAATTTTTGTATTCTGACTCCCCTCCCTTTTTTGCTGGACTCCACTGCTTTTGAGCAAGATGCCTGAGCGGTGAAGTGTTGCCTGCTTTTGCAAAAAGGAATTCCTGCTCGTTGAGAGGCAAATGGTTGAGTGAAGGCAAGATGTGTGTCCTGTAATAGTACATCTTAATTGGAGAGTTGGCAAGAGAGGAAGGATGTGTGGGCCTGGTGTGGGCTCTGTGGCTCCAAATGGGGTTCACGGAGCTTCGCAGAGAAGATGGGCTGTGGACAGTAGGACTCACAACCTCTCCCTGGTGCCACAGTCACGCGTACCTGAGAAGCCCACCGCCTCCTGCATGGCACCTGGGCAACCACATCTAACCCCATCCCCACCTTCCTCCCACGCTTCTCGGCGGCTCTGGGCAGTGAGCCGGCAGAGGCCAGCTTGGCAAACATCGCCTGTAAAAGCCTAATCCAAACAGCATGTCCGCTGAGCTCAGCGGGGTGACTCATGTGCAGGGATGTGTGAGGCCAGCAAGCAGAGATTAGGATCTGGCCCGCCCGCCAGCCTGCCCTGCACTTCCTTTGATCAACTCTGATGGTTTTTAATTCTGCAGAAGCAGCTTCCTGCCAGCGGCAAGCACCTCTCCGCGAGGCTGGAGCCATGTCTAGGCTGACCTACTTGTCAGAGGGGAGGCTGGTGTATCCCGATGGCATAGGGACTGACACCCTGGGCTCACAGCCCACATGGAGCCACTTTCGCAGAGGTACCCATGGTGACATCAGAAGCTTGCTCCTTGGCCAACAGCAGCACGGCCACGCGTGTGAGCAGCCTGGGTTCTGAACCTGAGGCTGGCATTGATTAAAATCATGGCGTAGTAAAGAAAAATAGGACTCTCTCTAGGGGACTGTTCTTTTTTTTTTTTTTTTTTTTAATAAGCTGGGGCATAAAGGACAGTGCCTGGCACAAAAGGAAGCACTCTCTGGGTTCTTCAGAAGTTCTTTTTCACATCTGTTTTGCTCGAAATGGAACACATTCAGAGTATATTACTTTCTTGTACTTTTTTTTCCCCCTGCTTGAGTGGAATGCATTTGGCTCTAAGTTCTTCCAAATCCCCTCAATGGCCAATGCCAAACAGAGCACCTGAAACCAGGTCTCATGCACTCTCTTTCCCTCTCCTCTCCCATCTTGCTGTCTCCTTTCTTTCACTTCTCTCAGGGAGTAAAGGAATGACTCTCAACCTTGGCTGCGCATTAGAAGGACCCTGGGGGCCATGGGAAGGATGACAACACACTTTAAAGATCTCCTTACCTAGGCTCCACCCCAGAATAGCTCCCTCAGTCTCTGAGGGTAGGAACAGACATCAAAGCTCCCCGCAGTGCAGGCAAGGCTGGGAATCATTCTAAGGTTAGGGTCCCTGGGCATCAGCTGCCAGCACTCAGAATGGTTCCCATCTCCCCGGCTGTCTTTCCAACCACCATTCAATCTCAGGGCCTTCTGGAGAGTGGGATGTACTTTAACCAGGTTAAGGTAAGATGTTATGCGGGGGAGATAACTAGCCTATTTATTAAGAAGAATTTGTTCATCTGACTCAAAGTATTTACCATACCACGGAGACTTAGCACAGAGAATGAACTTGAGGAACTGAAATGCAGACTAGATGAGTCTCACAGGGAAGAAGTGGGGCTAGTTTAGCACACAGAACAATGACCAACCCCACGGGAACTTTGGGGAGGCAAGTTTGTATGCAGTGGTGATGGGTTGTGAGTAGAGCTTCCAGATAAAATAAGGATCACTGGTTAAATTAGAATTTCTGATAAACAACAAATAACGCAATATCTGGGATACACTTATACTAGAAATTATTCATTGCTTATTGGAAATTCAAATTTAACTGAGTGTTCTACATTTTATTTGCTAAATCTGGAAATCCCAGTTGTGGATGGCAGGTGAGAGAGTAAGTAGCATCTCAGGTATTGAGGGAGTGGTAGCTCTCACCTGGGTGGTTACTGCCCCCCAGGGGGTGTTGGAGAAAATGTGTAGGCATTTGGGGCTGTCCCAATCACTGGAGATTGCTACTGGCATTTAGTGGGTGTGAACCAGGATGCAAAACTACTGCTGTAGGTGGAAGAGTTCCAATGAAGAATTCATTGTCACCTAAAATGCCAAGAGCGCCCAGACCAGTCCCACCTACTTCTCCATTTTACTGAGGACTGACCCTATCACCTTCACATAGTTGCTCAGTAGAAAGCTATGCACTGCCCACTCAGAGAAATTCAGAGCCTGCCCCCAGGAAAGAGCCAACCAGACAAAGTCCCAGGTACTTTCCCCAATGCCTCCTATAGCCCAACAAAACCATATAGCTGGTCCAATGAAATGAACCCTTGAAACTAACTCCAAGCCTTCGAAACTTACCAAAAGTACTGCTTCCTTCGGGAAGCTTTCCTTGACTGTTCCAGTCCTCACTGATCTATCTCCTCAATCCCTAAAACCATTATCCTTCTCATTTAAAACTTGAACTTATGCTTCTAATAGTTGCATGTATGCCAGCCTGTGAATTAGTCTCTCCAACTAGCCTGGGAACATCGGGGAAGTGAGATCAAGTTCTGGGTGACCTTAGCCACATTACTGACTTGTTGGTTGGTTTTGCTGTTTGTTACACTTTATCTGCTTTTTTAAAACTCTGGCATACAATGAATGCATAAGCAAGTGGAACAACAAATCAATGTTTCTGTCTCTCGGTCTCACTCTCTTCCTTCCTCTCTCTCTGAAAACAATTTAAAAATAAATAAATAGCCCTGGCTCGTGTGGCTTAGTGGATTGAATGCTGGCCTGTGAACCAAAGGGTTGCCGGTTAGATTCCCTGTCCGGGCACATGCCTGGGTTGCAGGCCGGGTCCCTGGAGGGGGAGGGTATGCGAGAGGCAACCACATATTGATGTTTCTCTCCCTCTCTGTCTCTGTCCTTTACCCTCTCTCTAAAAATAAAATACATAAAATCTTTAAAAATAAATAAAAATTAAAAAATAAAACTCCGCTGCAGCTGAAATTAAATGTACAGATAAGTGAAGCAGTTAAAGATGAAAGGGGAGATGAGCAACCACAAAGATGAAGGGGAAGACCAGGAACTAGAGATAAAGATAATTTTGTAATGGGTATTAAATTTAAGTCTGGGCCCCCTGGCAGTCAAAGCAAAAAGGGAAACATAAGATTACATCGATCTTATTATCTGAAGAAAAAAAAAAAGGAAGCAATATCAGCTCATGGTGAAACAATCTTTTTCCTCATGCTGAATTCTAATTGACATTTATCACATAGATCCTCAAAGACAGGACTCTGAGAAACATAATGAGTTTTCAGGAGATACAAAAAAGTGGTTTTTTTTCTGTCTTATGTTTGCTTTGTGAAAAATATGAAACTATAGTGTTGTACCTTGGCTCCATGAAGGCATTGTTTTAATAAGGAGCTAAGCTAATATATTTTAAGTATATTGGTTTCTAGCGATCTGATCAATAAAAAGGCACTCAAAGTTTTTAACGGCCCAGAGCTTTTTTGAAGGCTTCATGTAGGACTCCCCAGGAGCTTCTTAAGGAAAAGGACAGTCTTAAGGAAAAGGTGGGGATGCTGTATAAAGTAGCCTTGCGGTGAGGGGCAGAGGAAACATGGCTGGGAATAGCCCGATTTCACTTCCTGTCCTACCTTCCTCCCCCCAGACTAGAAGCCGACAGTTGGAATTACCCACCCTGCCCAAAAGGCACTTCCCAGCCACATCCCCAGGAAAAGGATAAAGGAAAACAGTGTGTCACCAGGGGCCCACCCCAGGAGTAGGATGCTAAGAATGACCAAGGGACTGCCTGACCCTGTGTTTCATCCTTTAATGAGTGCTACACTTCGGTGTTTGCTTGCTTCTCTTCTAAAGGCAGGGAACAAATAATTAGATGACTCAAAAAGGGTTTCCTTTTTTTGGTTTTATTTGGAGCTTTTTTTTTTTTTAAACTGACTCCCAAAATGGGTGGAAGACTGAAGCAAACAAAAAATAAACCGCAACCCCCTCTCTGCAGCCCTCCCCCCAACCTCATGCTGGACAACATCTGGGAGAGGAAGCTGTGGCCTGGGGCTTCGAGGGGTTGCTGATGGACGCACATTCCCTCTCCCTATGCCCATCTCAGATGCCAGTCCTTGTGCCCGGTGACTAAGCAGTGGCAAAACCAAGATGAATCACCATAGGTCAGGATCCATAGCTATCAAAAGTCTAAGCTGCAGGTCTGGGATGAGAGGTCAAGACCAAAGGTAAAAATCTCTGACATGGGCTTTGGTCTTTTGCTTTTAGATGGTGGCAGCCTCTACCACCTTTCAGCTGGTGCAGAAGGAGGGCTGGAGTTGGCAGAGCTAATCCAGTGCTGGTAGAGAGGCTGCTTCAGCAGGAGTGAGCGCTCTTCTCACTTCCTGGGAGCTCCCCACCCTCTCCTGTCCTCACTGAGGGGAGGGGCACAGCAAGGGACAACTCTTTCCCTCCTTCCCTGAGTTGTGCTGGCCTTGCTTACTTAGTGCTGGAATGTACATACTGGACTCATTTTCAATTCTCTGTCAAGCTCCAGTGTTGACCCAGGCCCTCCTTCCCATGTAGGATTAGAGGAAAGGGATTTAATCAGGGTCATTTTTGGCTATCCAGCATCTGAACTCCTTTGCCATGTTTAGAACATCTACCACTTTATGAACCTCCGTGCTCTAAGAAAAAGCCCCGACGGCCAGATACTCTCTTCACCAGTTCCCTTTGCACCTGGGACATGGACACACCATCAAGATGGCCAATCAGGTGCACCTGCTCCACGTGGAATCCAAAGTCACTGGCACAAAGAAACAGGGGCAGTGGAGAATCCTTTCAAGAGGGAGGCTGCAGGACAACACAACTATGCAGTCTCCCAGCATGGTCGTGTTTGCGGTGGTATCCAGTGTCCGGGGCTGAAGGCAGCAGTGCAGGTCGTGGTGCATGCGGCACAGGGCAGTGGCTGTGCTGGTGTCCTCCTCTCACCCTCTCTGTGCTGTGTTGGATTATGCCTGTGGCCTTGGATGTGATCCTGAGTTCCTGGTTCTCGTGTTTTTCTGAGGCTGTTTCTCCAGCCTTCTCAGTGGTTCTATGAGTTACTCGATAGCCTTTCAACAAATTCCTTTTCTGCTTAACTCAGTCAGAATTGGTTTCTGTTGCTTGCAAATGAGAGCCCTGACTTTGTCCAACTACAACTGGTTTCAGTCAATCGCTTGCAGATGCTTCTTCTTCTTCTTTTTTTTTTTTCTTCGCTGCCTGCATTCTTTATGCCTCTGCCTTCCTGGCAGTTCCACAAGTAATCCAGAAAAGGAGGAATGAGCATGCAGAGAATCTGACCACAGCTGGGAAGGATGCCAAGAGAGCTCTGAAGAACTTGACTATTAGATCCCTCACTTTGTTAGATGGGGTGGATGCAGGATTAATGAGACAGAAGGCTGTGAGCTATTCCGTCATATTTTATTTTTTTAATCCCTGACTTGATTGTATGATGATTACCCATGGCACTTAAAGATCCCAGGAGGGCGTGGACCAAGTCTGCCTTCTTTTCCCCAGTACCTATGTCATACTGGATACTCAGTAAATACTAGGAAAGGAATGATGATGGAAGTTTGAGAAAGAGAATTCAGAGAAGTTTAATATATCCTTAGTGCCTCTTTAAAAAAATAATAGTCTCAACTATGTGGGAGCTAAAGATTAAGCCTGTGAGCTGAGCCAACACTGCAGATATTTGGTGGTGTTGACTGAAGAGCAAAAGCCTGGGGCTTTAGCCATCAGACTATCAAAGACAGAGACGACACACTCCCAGGCAGGCAGAGCCTGACTTGGGTCCAGCCCAGACAGAATGCCGATCCATTTCTTCTTGGAAGGGGGCCCTGAGAGTGCCTGCAAGCTGAACTGAGATGGCTCTCCAAAAAGCATTTTGAATCAATTTCAAATGCATTGACAGTACTTTATTGAAACCCCAGAAATGGGGTGGGAGGGAGGTAGACGAGTTTAGTTTGAATCTAGAAAACCAAGGGCGGGTTTCCGAATCAGCTACCTCACCCATAAAAGAACTTCGGTGCATCTGCTGTAGTGAGGCTGGTTTTGAGACACACCCGTATTTGGATTTGGGGTCACAAGGATGCATATGCTACAAACTGACTCTGGTCCTCGTTCTTGTTTGTGGATTGAACCAGTGAAACCTTCTATCAGGCCAGGCTCTTTAACTTGCCCAAGTTTTCATTTCCCAATTTTAAAACCCCTGGTTTTAAAACAGAGAGTTTGAACTATCTCACCCACCTATTTCCTATCTAAAATGGGATATTTCTGTGATTTCCCTTAAGGATAAGAATCACATGTTTTTCTTAAATATACCCTTCCGTCCAAGCATAGAGCTGGACACAGCAGGCACAGACAGGCTGCAGTGTGGCAGTGTTCCGGAAAAGCCTGGGCCAGACGCCTCTGAGAACCTTCGCGAGCCAGGATGTAGGGCTAGAAGTGACAAAGTTAGAAGAGGGAGAATGCTGGCATCCTCTGACCCGCAACTATGATCTGTAACCAGTTAGAGGGCCTTCTAAACTGCTTATCGTGATTAGGTTTGCTGCTGGAGCTGGATTTCCTAGGCACCCACGTCTAGCCCAGGATTATCTTTCAATTCACGTAGAGCAGTAGAAGATGGTTAAAGCAAACATCTCCAGTACAATCTGGGACTAGTAGAAGAGAGAACTGTGAAATTTCATACATATATATATGTTTTAAACCTGTACTATGCAACTTGGTTTTGTGCTGTGCAACTTGGTTCTAAATTGTGGAATCTATGGAGACTATTTTTGCTCAGTGAAGGTGCTTCAACTCTTTCAGCTGTGGGCTTAGAATGATAAGTAGATTTGAAGGTCTTAAGTGACAGCAGACAGGAAAACGGGATGGTCATCTTCATTCCTCTGCTTCCTCCCTTATGGAGAGGTGAGAGGACTCCGAGAAAAGAAAGATGGGAAGGGAAACAAGTAAATCCCAGCAGGGAGGAAAGAGAATGGCAACAGATGTGGGAGCTCAGCTGCCGGCAAAAATCTGATGCCCTGCATTGATTGCTCTGAGGAGAGGAGGCAAGTCTTCCCAAATCCAGGTGCCCCAACATGATTGTGAAAGCCACACCCATCGGCCCACAAACTGCCAACGCTGCTGCAGAACCAGTGAGACACCTTGGGGAGCTGCCCAAGTTTCTGGAAGCATCGCTGCAAAAGCTGCTTTTCTCCCCGGTGGATGTTTGAACACAAGCATAGGGTAGCTCAGAGCTGCCATACAAGAGTTGCAAATCTGCTTTTTTTTTTTAAGGCAAAGTTAATTTCAGAAATTTGATCCCAGTGCTAACTAGCAGCCAATTCTTTCGCCCACCAGCAGTCTGCAGGACTGACTGAGCAAGTGCAAAGAGCTTTGATGTCAACAGAGGTACGCAGGGCAGGCCCTGGTGGAAAACTGTGAAGTCAGCGGTTATCTCCGGCACTCCTCCCTTCCCCCTTGCTTCCCCTTTCTCCACCCATTTCCCCCCTATCAGCTTCCAGCTTCTCATATCCCAGGGGACCCTGCAACATATGAAAACCCACCATCAGCCTGCTTTTTTTCTCCCAAGTCTAAAACAAACAAAGGCGTGCATTCCATACATTTCCTCAGAAAGGAGATTGCATACAGAAACCTGGTCTTTTGTGCTCTCTCTGTTTAACCCCAAATTGGAAACTGTCTTCCTGCCTTCTGGGGTTTTACAAAGATTCAAAAGTACCTCAGACCAATACAGCTGCTTGGTTTATGGCTCAAATTTAAACCACAAATTATAAAATGATAAATCTCTGCTCAAATCTCTTCCAGGAAAGACTATGTTGTCAAGATTAAGTTACAACCTCATGGACGTATGAGTGAGTCTAGCTGCTGACTAACTCTCACATTCATTTTCCTGCTGGAGATGTTTTTTCTTGGTGAACTTTCACTATTTCTGAACAACTTTAAACAAAGAAAATGACTGAAGGCAGGAAAAACATCGGGGACTTTTGAACCCAAGGAACTTTTTACATGCTTTATTATGTAACGGCTGCTTTCAGTTTGTGAGAACCAAAGGAAGTTTAACAAATATCTTTCTTCTTGAGCACTTCACTGCCAGAGAACCCTGAGAAATGGCTTCACGTGGGCAGCTACACACTCGCTTCAACCTCTAGCTGGAACGTGCAGTGTGTGCTAAATCAAAGCTCTTTGAAGGAATTTGGGTCTTAAAGTCTTTGCTCAGTGATTTGGACAGGATTGCAACATGAATTACTGTATTTTGTTCCCATGAAAATCAATTCTTTGGAATTCTCTTACAGAGTCTGGTCTAGTGACAAGTCATTAAGCCACATGCATGCTTTCCTGTAATGACGCTCCTCTCTGCCAGAGCTTTGGCAGGCGGCAGGAGGAGAGAGGAGTTATCTGCTTGAGGCACCAATCGTGCCTGCCTGCAGGGTCTGTCACACTGACCTCTTTTTGATGACCTGGGGCTGCCGGAAGAAACTCAATGGTGCATCACGTTCCTCTAGCACCATGCCTCGGTTACAGAGCTGTGACGCGGTTTCTCCTAGGACACTCAAGTCTTGAGGATCGTCAGACCGTGAGTCATAATCACTTTAGTGTTTACTCCTAAATTCCCTGTTACTTATTTCACACCTCAGATCCTTCAATCTATGTCTTTCTTGGGGCCCTTGGGTTTTTGTTTTCTGATGTCATTTCGTGTTATTGCCCACACCACCTACTGCAGGCCCTGCCATGGCCACTCTTGTCTCTGTTTTTCTGAATTCAGCGCTGCTATCATTACTGCTGCTTTTTCTGGGATACTTCAAGTTGTGGAGAGAGTTCTTTTCCTGTGATTATAGCTCTTTCTTCCAATTTTGACTGGTCTGGCGTCTCTATGATTATAGCTCATTAGGACTCCTGAGGCTACAAGGCACTTTTTTTTTCCAATGCAGCCTTGTTTTTATTTTTTTAAATGACATGTATTATAATGCTTTTGCACAGACGTATAAAGATGAAAACAATGATGGTTATTAAACCCACAGTCCAGATAACCCCCAAGAGTATTTTTAAAAATCAAAGTAAAATATACACAAAAATAAAATTAAAACAATTTAAAAAGGCACAAAAGGAAAAAATAAAAGTTTCCTCTTCTGCCCCTGAATCCCCTTCCAAAATGTTACCACTATTACCATTTTTGGTGTGTATCTTTGTTACTACATCTTTATGTAAATCCTTTAACAAAATTTTACATAAAAGAGATACCATTATACTTATTTTGCATTTTGTTTCACTTAAAATGCTATCTTAGAGATCTTTCCACATCTGCACTGCAGCTATAAGCCCTACTTTAAATGTCTGCCTTGTCTTTGTTGGAAGAAAATGTGCCTCCAAATGAAAAAAAGGCACCGAATTAATATCATTCCTGGCCCCTTTCTGCTCCATTACTTTCTCTCCTCCCTGAGTCCAGAGTGGCCTAGCTGACTAACAAGCCTGGAAGAATAAGCTAGACATGCTAGGTCAGCTCTGCCCTCTCTCCAGAAGATTTAGTTGCCCATAGGGAGGGTGCTGTCTACTCCCCCCAAAGTGAGGAGAAGGTAACTATCTGCCCAGTTCTGGGCAGTAGTAAGAAACCCAGTTGTCTCTCACGTCATGTGAGCTAGCATCGGGTACCTTGCCTTTTGTCAGGGGTACCTAGGTCTTCACCTGCCACTCCCTTGTCGTATTTCTCAACTTGTTTAGAATCTGAACAGGGAAGGAGGCCGCTGTTTATCGGGCCTACTTGGGGTCCCCTGCTATTGTTCCTTACTCGGCATAACAAAACTTACTTGATCAGTTTGCTAATGATGGATGTTTAGGTGGTTCTAGTTTATGCTTAATCAAACAATACCTCTATGAACACCTTCTTGCGTCCTGCTGGGTGTAGTTTTTGCAAGCACATCCATGGGAAATAACGTTACAACGTAAGTGCTGGATCAGAGAGGTATGTGCCTTTGTGCCCCAAATAAACGTGGGCGTAAAAGCCTTCCCCCAGCCTAAGTGGGAGTTGGGAAAGGGGTGGCTAGGTAATAAACTAATTATAATGGCTATAATTGACATGTTTATTTCTTGCTGCATGTCAGCTTCTATGCTAAACACTTTATATATACTAAGATTTTTTAATCCTTATTACGAACTTGTGAGGTAGTGATAATTAGGCTGAGATCAAAATTGTTAAATAACTAACCCAAGGTCACAAAGCTAGTAGCAAATAGAGACGGAATTCAAGTCCATGTTTGTGTGCTTCCAGAGCCTACACTTCTGACCACCTGACTAAAGGGTGTTTCCATAGCACAGGGCGATTGATGGTGGTAGCCTGGTTTAGCATTTGAAACCATGTGAGGACCGTGGGTTTAGGACTTGGCTCACACATGTATACATACATCATACAGTGACTAAGAGTACAGAATCTGTGGCCGGACTCTATGGTTTCAAATCCCAGCCTGGCCTCTTCGCAGTGTTGTGATGTGTACCTCAATTTCCTCATCTGCAAGAAAAAGGTTTTTAAGAGGATCAAGTTATTCAGTATTTGTAAAGCCCTAAGTACACTGCCTGGGATACAGTAAGTCCTTTATAATTGCTTGCTAAGTAAAATAAATTCATTTATTTCGCAATTATTTTTATATTCCAAAAGCAATATATGAATTCATATTTGTAGTACACTAAATAATTCAAATAAAATAGAAGTATATTTAATAAAAAGTGAAAACCCCCCTTCTCCTTAAGCATCTGCCTCCACTTGATTCCATTTAATTCCAGTCCTCTCCTTAGCGGTTAATGATTAATGTCTATGCTTTCAGACATTGCCACACACATATATAATTATCTGTATATAGTTTTATTTGTACACAACTGAGATTATACCACTGGGAGGAAAGTTTAACACAGTGATTAATTAACGGACTTTGGAGCAAGATCATCTGAATTCCAAGTCCTAGCTGGGCGACCTTAGACAAATTATCTAACCTCTCTGAGCTTCCCACAATGGGAGAAAAACTAGTATCCTTTTTTTTTTTAATGGAAATTAGATGAGTTAATAAATGTAAAGCTCTTAAAAAGATGCCTGATGCATTAAAAAATACTCGGTAAGTGCTAGTTCTCATAATTATTTCTACATACGTTGTACTGGGACTTGCTCCCCCGCTTACCAATCGATGTGTCTTAGGGAGTGTTCCACAGCAGTGTCCTGTGGAATAGATGCGCCTCATTTTCAAAGTGGCTAGTGTGGTGTTTCATAAAACAATGACACTGCAGTTTATCTGAATGTGCTCCAGCGTGGGCTGTGTCTAGCATTCGGCCCTTCCTCATCTGAGAATACAGAGTTCTGGAGTCCATCAACACAAGGTTCGCCAGTCATCGGTGTATTCCCCCGTATTTATTTAACAAACACATATATTGTTTTTTACTACCTGTCACACAATGTCCTAATTACCTCTAAAATGTTAACTCATTCAACGCACATATGACACCTACCGAAGCAGGGGCTGTTTAGTCCTTACATTACAGATGAGGGGACTGAAGCACAGAGAGATTACTTTAACCAAGATGGCAGAGCCAGGAAAGGGGGCGCCGGAAGCCTGGTCTGACTCCCAAGTCTGTACTCTTAACCTCTCCGTCCACACTCTGCACCTTTATTCTCTGTTCTGAGATCTGTGGCATGACTTCAATAAGGCCGTGAGCCTCATCTTGTCACATTTTTACACCCATGTTGTGAGGGGGAATCCAGCCTCTTTGGGAATATGCTTAGGAACATACAGGTAAATCTAACAGACAACATGATTAGCGAAATCAACCTGACTCCTTCAACTACCAAGAGCCAGTGTTTCTAAGGACTGTTCCTCACACTAGCCAGCCAGTGTTGAGAAAGCCCTTCTAGAGAGATCCCAGCACTTGCCTTCAGAGGCCCCTCGTCTGGGTTCTCAACTCTGCCTCTCAGTGCCAGGCTGGCCCCTGAGCAAACTCACAATGCGGGGCAGCAGGCAGCCCTAAAATAAACAGACGTGTTTGTGTTTTGCCTGGTTATGAACAGTGCGTATCCAATTAGGTGGCGCAAAACCCGTGTAAATAGTCTTCTTTTTCTGATTCCCGCTGTGTATGAGTCTTTCACAACAGACTTGGCCAACTCCAATTCCTAAAATGCTAAGGTTCAGAATGCCTGGTCAAAAGTTTGCTAGTAAAATAGAAAACCCCAGCTTCTCTGTCCTCCTTTACTGCCTTATCCCTACCCTCAAGCTACTTTAGCCTTTAGACATGTGTGTACTAAATGCCTTTTTCTTTAAAGATATGGGTGAGATATTTCTTTTGGAGTATATCCAGACAATCTGGCAAATCCACACTTGACATTAGCCACAGGGAAACATATTAAAAAAAAGAAACGGAGGAACAAGAAATAAAATAGGGCAGACTGTGGGCCTACCCGCTTTAGAAATCAGAATATCTTTTCACATGAAAGGCTTCATAAAACTGAATGGGTTTTTAAAAAAGGTTTTGCTTTGTTAGTAAGAGTTTAAGTTTTCATTTCAAAAGTTATTGCTCACCCTAACACACTAAAACCTGCATTTTTCCTTTTATAAATAAACTTCTATCTCTGGGTTCTGTCCTTATAGAAAGAACATACTTAAGGCCAGTTTTCTACCCATCTCAAAGCATCAGTTCTGGCTCAAGGAGCCTCCTGTTCTGTTCCATCTGTGACTTGTTGAAAGTAGAACTGGCAATTGTGTACATCTTGCTGTATTTGTTGAGCTTTTGTTGTGGCTCTAGTTTTAAGTTTTAGGAAACTGGGTGGAAAGTAGGGAGAGAATGGGGTTGAGGAGCAAGGGAGCTCTGACAAAAAAAAGGAAATAGGGTCTTCTGAGGAACCCCTTCCTAGTCCTTTACCCTTCACACTGGGTCTTTACCGCGTGTTTGGTCTCACTCTTCTCACAGAGGGGTAGCTGAGCAAAGAGTTGACTGGGCTGAGATGAACCATGGATTTGTCTTACCCTTAATTACAATACATAAAGCTGAACATTAAATATAGGAAACTACAGGGTGGGGCAAAAGTAGGTTTACAGTTGTGAGTATGTGCAACACAGAATTTATTCTTGTATTATTTATTAATTATTGTATTATTTTCTATACAAACAACTGTAAACCTACTTTTTCTCCAGCCTTTATGTCCTGGCAGAATTGCTAAGACCAAAAACATAAGTTGATTGGAAAAGAGGTGATCCATTTTTCATTAAAAATATCTATCGTGCACACAAAAATCAATCACCGTGCCCTCCTGTCCCAGGAACATCTAATGGGAACTGCTCTAAGCCCTGGCCCCTCCTGAAGAAGTAGGTCCAGTACCATGTTTTGTGTCACGTGATCTGACTCTCTGATTTCTCATCTTCTCATGACTGATTGGACCAGAGGTGGGCACCTGATTCAAGGGCAGTCAACGCATAGATTGACTGGATTCCCATGATCTGCAACCAGGTTTGAAAAGATATGCTGGGCCAGTCAGAGTGCATTCTCTCAGACATGTGGCATGCAAGCAAAGAGAGAAGTTATCAGCACCAGAATAGAAGGGCGTCTGGCTGAACTGTATTTATAGTGATGGAATACTATGAACACCTATGAACTTCTCTTGGTGAAGCCTGTAGAGCCTCCTCAAATTGAGAACTAGCTTTTAGCACTAGTTTCTCTGAAGCCAGCCCCTTATGGTACCTGTCCTTGGGCTTCTGAAAGCTTCCATTATCTTATCATGTGTTTTTCTTAAAGTTCTTATACTTGAGCTAACTGCAATGACGGCTTGATACTTGTAGCCACAAGAAGCCAAACTAAAACATTATCAAATAGGCAGTCAAAAATAGAGCCAGAATAAAAGGGACTAAGGAATCAGGAAAATCTGAAGCAGAAGCAATAGGCATAGGTGGCTTGGTTAAGCCTCCTGACGTTGCAAATAATATTATTAAAACTAACGCAAGTTGATTAAAAAAGAAGAAAAGAAATTCATGTGTTTATGTGAAGGATGTTAAAGTAGCTGAAGAACAGCCAAGATTCTTAAAAACTAGTGTTATTTCCTTCAAATGTTAATCATAGAATCATTCCCATATGATCCAGCAATTCCATTCCTGTGGAAACCTATACGCACACAAATATGCGGGCAATAATGTTCATAGCGACATTATTCATACTAGCTAAGGAGTGGAAACAACTCAAATGTCCATTAACAGATGAATGGATAAACAAATTGGTATGTCCATAGACTAGAATGCTATTTGGTCATAAAAAGAAATGAAGTTCTGATACATACTACAAATGGAAAAATCTCGAATAAGGGAAAGAATCCCTAGACACAAAAAGCCATATATTTTCTAATTCCATTTATATGTAATGTCTGAAGTAGACAAATCCATAGACACAGAAAATAGATTAGTGCTTGATAGGGACTGGGCAGAATGAGGAATAGCGAACGACTGCTAATGGGCCTGAAATTTCTTCTGGAGGACATAAAAATGTTTTGGAATTGGATAGTGATGATGGTTGCACTACCCTGAATGTACTAACAACCACTGAATATACTAAAATATTGTATACTTTAAAAGGCTGGATTTTATGATGCAAATTATATCTCAACAATGCTGTTATTACAAAAATTATATATATGTATGAAAACAGAACAAAGCCAAACAAATTTTTTTTTTTAAAAAGTAGTGCCACAGTGCAACAAAGTAGAAAACCAGGAAGAAACTATGTAATTCCCTCTCTCTCCCCAACCCCTCGTTTGCTTTCCTGTGGACGTCTGCTTCATTTTTGTCTCTACAAATCAACTCTCTTAGCTTTTTTTCATTGCTCATAGTAAACAGACTACGAACCCCACAGTTCAAAACTTAAGTGTTGTGACAGAGACTAAATAGATGGTCATTTACCCATGTTCTCTTCTTTCTGGACGTAAAACTGGATTACATTTCCCAGCATCCTTTGCGATTCCACAGGGCCAGGTGATGAGTTAGGTCAGTGGAATGTGGGCAGAAGCGATGCATACCATTTCTAGCCCTGTCCAATTAAAAAAAAAAACAAAACTCTGCACCCCTCCATCTTCTTCTTCGTTTGACTAAGGCCTCAGAGAATAGTTGAACCACTAGATGGAATGAGCCTGGGTACTTGATAAAATTTGTGGAACACAGCATTTCCCCATTTCCACTGACCTACACTGCGCTGTGATATGATTGAGAGATAAGCTTCATCTGAAGTTTGGGTATTGGTTCTTACGGCAGTTAACTTATGCTGACTATGTATGTCCTCCAGACTAACCCAGATTGATTGGCTAGCTCTTGATTCCAGTCGAAATCTTCAGGTAAGAAAAGTATATTGGCCCAAAGTGAATCAGGTGGTTTCCTAGTTCAGCCAACTAAAGTAAGTGCATGAGGTCACAGAGCATAAACATAGTCCCCTGGGGCCCTACTCATGGAAGCGAGTGGCAGTTTTTAGAGAAAAGATGTCTACTATGGTGGGTAAGTAGGAAGGGTCGGTGTGAATTAGAGAGGCGAATGTGTGATGCCCAGAGCAGCTTTTTGTTTCTCTCCGCAACACATTCATAGATACACAGTCGTATGCTGAATAGTCATGCTCTGCTTAACAATGGGGATACCGTCTGAGAAATAGGATGTTAGGCAATTTCTTTACTGTGCAAACATCACAGAACAAACAAACGTAGATGGTCTAGCCTAGCACACACCTAGGCTACAAGCTTGTGTGGCATGTTACTGTATAAAACCACATAAGATTAAATCAAGATCAGGTACGAGAGAAAGCGATATGCTCAATAGACATAAACATGAGATGTGTGAGGCTGCTGCCAGCGTAACCCGGCATACCATTTTACAGCAAGCTTTTTTTATAAGTAGAAAGAGTACACTCTAAAATAACAAAAAATAAGTACATAAACAAGTACCATAGTCATTTGTTATAATTATCAAGTATTATGTACTGTACATAATTGCATGTGCTATACTTTTATAGAATATAGATAACTGCAGCCTTATATATACAGCAGCATCACCACAAACAAATGATAGTGTGCTGTGAAGAGTACAACAGCCACAGTGTCACTGGGTGATAGGAATTTTTCAGCTCTGTTATATTCTTATGGGACCATCATCATATATGTATCTGTCATTAACCAAAATGTCATTATATGGTACATGACTGCAGATACAGAGGTGCATATGAATATAGATTATATAGATGTGGATATCCTAGTTCTTAATCCTAAAGATAAGTTCCTTTTAGGCAATTTGAAAAACACACACAAAACAAATCAAGTCACCATTTTGCAATACTTCCTTCCTTCCTTTACTTTCCAGTTATATCCTTCCTCCAATCCCACAAGGCATTATAATGTAATAGCTAAGAGTGGTTAAATCTCTAAAACGAGACTAGCTGGCTATGAGACTAGCTTTGTTTCACCACTTTCTGGCTCTGTGACTTTGGGCAAATTATTTAACTGCTCTCTGTCTTAATTTTCCCACCCATATGGAGACCTTAATGATAGCACTTAACCATAGAGGAGTCTCATGAAGATTGATAAGGTGATATATGTGTTCAGTGTTTAGTATAGGGCCTGACGTAGTGTGAGCTTGTTTATTATTTCTTGTTATTATGCATCTGAAACTGCATTCCTAATTTTTTGAATTTTTTCTTGAATGTTCTAAGGATGGAAGATGGATTTTGTCTTTAGTGACAACTGTTTTTGTGTTCTTGAGGATCCAAAAGGTGGCGACAGATGTTTTGGGGGACATCCTGAACCAGTGGAGGAAGCCAAATACAGATGTTTTAGATGGAGATGCTGAGGTTTCTGTTTAATGATGCAAAAATCGATTTTTGTTGGGGCAGGTATACATCTGTCCATGTAACTGCAACATCTTGTTTCCTCTGTTGAAGGTCAGAAATAAGAAGTTGGGGGCCCCCAACTTGTATCAAGAGTACAAGAGGAGACTCCATTCAGGAGGGTGGTGCAGGTTCCAGCACCACAGTGGCCCGCTAAAGAGTGGGACTGGCAGGTGGGAGCTCTGGAAAGAGCCATTAGGGGGAATTTTAGGGGCAGTGATATCAATATCCACTCTTAAATTTTCTTTTTCTGCACTGTAATTTACTTACGTAGTCCATAAGACTTCCTAAAGTTTGTTAAAATTGCAGCCTTATGTTAGCTGCTTCTTGGGAAATAGAAAGAAGGTTTTCACATTTTATGTAAGGTAGATGTTAGAGAGTGACAGTCAGCTGGAAAAGCCATTACGAGCTGGCCAGAGGTGATTGGGAGAGAGTTCTGGAGCAGCCTTGCTGAGTGTGAGGTGAACACTGGAAATGAGTGTGGATTGGTGGATATGTAATCTCTGCTGGAGGTGTTCAAAAGTACCTGAAGAGATGATTGAATTTCTTGTGGTCATACCAGATAGAGAAATGAGTTACAGACTATGCCTATGAAAAGAAGGTAATCCAGTAAAGCTGGACAATCTCTTCTCTCTCTTATCTCTCAATAGATAGATACACACATACATACATACATACATACATACACACACATATGTATATACAGATATCCCTTGCTATCTAAAAACAGTGTTCCTATGAAAACTCTTGTAAGCCAAAATGGCACAAAGCGAAGAAACAATTACTATTAATTTATATGGAAAAATTTTTGAGCATTCTCAGACTCAAAAAATAATCTACCAAATCATACCAAATACGCTTAATAACATCCAATTTTAAGCTAAGTGTAAACACTTTTATGAGCTCTCTGAGGCTTTTCTGATACCTTAAGACACATCTTGCTAACAGATGCACAAAATAAAATGGAGATAAAGCACAGATGCTCACAGCCATAGTTCAAAGCTCTGGCACTTCTTCCCAGAGGAGGAGCTGGCAAGGCCACTCTCACTGCTCCGGGTGGGCACTGCCCTGATAACAGCTGCTGCAAAACAAATGCTGAAAGCTCTTTGTGCTTCTCACCTTCTTTTTTTTTTTTTTTGAAAAGCAAAAATCCTCTTTGGATTTTTTTGGGGTTATTGAAAACAGGTACTATAGTAGGACTTCCGTAAAAGCGAAGTGGCAAAACTCAAACTTTTGAAAAGTAAAGGATACACATGCATATACAAATGTGTGTTGCGCGTGCATGTGTATATAGAATATATGTCGCCATTGGGTTTATAGTATGTATTTTTTCACTTAACTTTATATCATGAGCCTTTCTTAGTGTCCTTACATATTATTAGAGTACATGACAAGTATATAATGAATAATGGCCTTTTAGTAACATATGGTTATGATTATGCTATGATTTATTTAACTAATTCCAATCACTGCACTTGTTTTTCAGTTTTTTACTTTTGTAAATAACACTGCAATGAACATTCTTACATAGTCTTTGCATATTAAAAACTATTTCTCAAGACAAGTTCTCAGAAGAGTATTTTCTCTGGCACACGGTATGAATGGTTTTAGGATTTTTATATAGATTGACAAGTTGCCCACTGGAAAGATCTTACCTAGAAAAACACCATAACCACTGTACCCCCAACCCCCAGAACCGTATGGGTGTCTATTTCACTTCATTTTTGTGGGGTAACTTGCACATTTAGGGGATGAGCTGTGCTCATTTAAAGAGGCTGAAGGTGACGAACACAGGAAGGCATCTGCTTGTTACCAAGTGATTTCATGTAGAAAATATGTCTCAATTTCCATGTGAAAAGAATTGCTTTTCTTTACCTCCACAATAGTCTTTCTTTAGCAGGTTTGGCTGTGAGGAAACATCAATATCCCTTACAGAGAGAACTCTCTAGCTTCCCTTAAAGGGAGTTTATTCTTAATTCCCCCCTTTCTTCTTTGAAGGTAAGGTGAAATGGTCCATCTACTGGTGACATGACTGAGAGAAAGCTTTGTCTCTGACTCAAAGTTACCCCTACAAGTAGGCATTCTGGCTCTTGGTAAATGCCAGGTTACAAAGCATACTTACAGTGACAACAACTTTAAATATAATTATGGGGAATATTAATCAGAAAATATGATGGGGGCATGGAGACCACTTACAGGACCGGACAGACTTACTTATCTAATGTCCGCTAGAACGTGAAGAGTTCCAGGGTGGATTCAAAGTCATAGCCTTAAGAGGAACTCTCCAAGTGATGTTGTAGAGGGAGTCAGGGCCGACACCAAGGACGAAATGAAATGTTATCTGCCGTGCTGCAGGTGTTGAGACGCTG